>QOVD01003385.1:0-11471 GCA_003521225.1 Tuber microsphaerosporum | reverse complement strand
AAAAAAAAAAAAAAAAAAAAAAAAAAAACTGAAGAGTAGTTAGTTCCTCACGCAACCATCTAAGTACTTTCTTATACTATCAATTCAAGTTATCTTTACTATCATGATTACTCGCGAATAAAGAGTAGTGTCTCTTAGCGAGTTCTTGACTACACGATAGGAGCAAGTGTGTTCGGCTATAAAAGTAGTGTACGAGAATCTCGAAGTTGTTACCTGCTGCAAGTATCCCCCGCAGGGAAGGATCGTTACAATCGGCTTGGAACTCATTTTGAGTTATTTGAAATGCCTACCCACCTTTTGGCCTGTCCACCCCCGCTGCCGCTGCTGAAGCCTGTCCTGCCATATCCTTCTTCCCTGTGCGGCACTCTGTCACGAAATGACCTATTCCGCGGAATCCCTTCGCCTTGCAATAGTTACAAACCTTTTATTCCCTTCTTCTTTCCTAATTGTTTTGGTTACTATTCATTGCTACGAATGCTGTATTGGTCTCCTCTGAGAGTTCCGAAGGATATAGGTCTTGTCACCTTGTATAAACTTCGCGGTATGTTGCTGACTCTTTGGTGATAAGATTGTCAACCACCTTGTCCAGAGTGCTAGGAAGTGAAGTAAGAGAATCTGCTTCTTTTAAGACTTCAATAGTGGGTAATAGGAGAAGAAGAGCTTGATGGAAGTCCTTGGATGTCGAATCCTGATTCCTGGACCGCGAGGTCGCTTCTATGATTCCCTCTAATAGGCGCTGCCAGAACTCGTCATATTTTGTGTTATGTCTGGCAATTTCATGTTTGTTGCTGCAGTGGAGAGTTACAATTGTTTTGACAAGAGAGTGCAGACTTGTTGATATCTTCCTGTCTAACTTCTTCTCTAGTTTTGCCCAAGCAGTTGGAGCATCAGGAGTAGTAGATACTACTGGTATTAAGCCACAGTCAAACTTAAGTAGTATGAACCCTTGTACACGCTGGGATAGGTACACCCAGGAGGCTTCAGCTATTGTGTCACTACCGTCGGGCTTTGGAGTTTTGCCACTCACAATATCTGATTCTCTCATGATATCTAGAAAGGTAGTTGCTATTGATCTCCATGTCTGATAGTTGGTTGCCCCACCCAACTTCTCAATTTGCGGAATGTTGATAGACTTGGAGACTTCTGCCATGATGGCTAGAAGGGGATTCCTAATATATGAAGCAGGGATAATTCTCTTCAGACGAGATGCTTATAGTTCAGAGTGCTGAACCCGGGCTCACAACCTGTTGAATGGAAAAGAGATCTTCGTATTCAATATGCTGGACCATTGACACCAGCTGAATGTGCCTCCCAGTCAAACAAAACAAGTACTTCGATTCCCTCCCTACGGGCCAGGATTGGGCTATATATAAAGAAAGAAACGCCTGCCCAGCCTACATACCTGGCCACTGATGTGACTGTTAATGTGACTCACAGTTGACTTTACCAGAACAGTATGACAACAGTTCACCCTCAATGGCTCCACTTACTGGATTCCGCACTTAATCCTCCTAGTCAATAGAGAATGGTATTCACAGGCTTTTAAGGCTACAAGGATTCATCACATTAGCTAGCCTTGCGCTTGCGCTATAATATTCAAGATGTGTCGCCAGCCACCGGAGGCTGACCAAGCACAGCCACAAATTAGCGCAAATTGTGTCTTGAGTTACTCGTGCCAAGGTTGTGGCTACGCGCCATGGCCCCCGGATGCTCGCAGGCTTAAAACAGCTCGCACTCTTCTGGCGCGGCCGAATTGAAGCCGGACACTTTGTATTGGGGTTTCCACTCTAAGTGCCCAGCTTCAATTCAGTTGCGCGAGTAAAGTGCCCAACGGCCCAACGTAGCTTTACGGCTCAAAGTAATTTGTCGCTTAAGTTACCAAGGTGTCTTTGTGGCTCAACATCACTTTGTGGCTTAATGTAGCTTTGTTATAACTGAGCAGAGGCGACAAGGTTATGATCGGCCACAAAGCGGTGCTAAGACACAGCTACTTTGGGCCGTGGAATTAGGTTGAGCCATCAGACAATCTTTAGGGTAGTGCCGACGGTTGTGAGACTGCGTGTCCGGGGGTTTTAGTGTCTAGCCACAACCTTGGCCCAAGCAGCAGGAAAAGGCCTCCCTAGCCACCGGACACCCCCCACCCGGACAGATCCTAATTGGTGGGTCTTGTATGAGGAAACCGGCGGTCAGTGCAGTCGCCACAGTTCATCCAATCAAACCAAGAAAACCACTCGAAAATCTGTCACTTGGGTTTAGTTGTCCGGATGAGTGTCCTAGTGGCTCCGGAGGCCGTCTATGGTTGCCATCCCCATCCCCGCTTAGCTAACCGAATCGTTAACGCCCCCCTCTGCTGCCTCGCTTAGGACACCCCCCGGCCTGAGCCTCGGTCTGAGTCTCAACCTGACTTTTTGCTCCCGCAACAACCTAAAAGATCCAAATTTTTTGGGTATGAAATTCCCCTATTCTAGACCAAACAGGCTAAAATGCCCATTCCACGCGTAACTCGGCTCTCAGCACGCATCACAGCTCATCACTCACCCAGCCATTACTGTTGGGAGGATAAATTATCGCAGCATAGCGGCAGTCACGACACATTCTAATATGGTACGGTAACTTACCGTAAACTTACCGGGTCTGGTCCTTCGGGCTTGAATATTCATAAAAAATAAAAAATAAAATATAAAAAGAGCTGTTAAAAACCAAAGAGCTGTGACCGTAGTTGAAGCTAGTAGCTGAAGAAAACGATGTTCAACAGAACGAAGCGAGAATTATAGGCTCTAGCTCTAAAAGTCGTAATGCGGCTCACCATGAGAAATAAAGTATCGTTTACCTGTAGGGAAGCGCTAATTCTTGAAGTCGCGTGCAGTATCATACAGGGAAGGCCTGACTACTATGGAACAAAAAACTTGCCCGAATCGATATAGGTCTTTCCAAGCAACTGTCAAAAGGCACCACTCCTCCCGGAGTCGGCCCGGCAATTTAAAAAGTCTCCCGACGTTTTTGTGCCAAGATGGTATTAATAAATGCAAAGCATCCGGAAACCTGTTAAATGGCCAAAAATAAGAAGAAGACAAGTGGTGACCACTTGGCTATTTCAAAAGTCTCGGAAGGCTTTAGTGCCAAGATGGGTACTAATAAATGCGAGGCCTCCGGTAGCGTTTTAAACAGCCAAGTAAGCACCTACTTGCCATTGTGTTACCCAAGCTAGTCCTTTCCTGTAGGAATATATACACCGGGGGCAAAAATACGCTGTACCGCTCTCCGAGCAATGGAACTTACGAAACCGGGGGAGGGTAAGTTAAGCGGGAGGGGGGTGGATTTGGCGCGTGAGGGGGGGGGTACTATGAGTTAATCGTGATGTTTAAAGTGAGATAGGAGAGAAGGATAAAATGTTTTTGGCATTAGTAAGGAGAAGGGTTTATCTCACAAGACAGTAAACAGGTAGGTAGCTATGAATGGATGAAAGAGAAGCGAAAAAGAAAACAGAGAGAGAAAGGAGAAAGGATAAACCAAACTTTATCAATCACGCGCCATGAACTCTGTTCCATTGTTGCCTGCAGTGCACCCACTTTCGTGTGTCTAGTATATGTGTCTAAGGTATTTTATGTCCACATCTATGGGGCTTCCACACTCCCTCTTATAATACACTATGATTGCTGTCGGAGTGATGCAAATACCACAGGTGGTCACAAAGCCAATCACTAACGGACATGACATAAGTTAACTGAATGAGTATGAGAAATGAGAAAGGAGCATATATAGAGAAGGGATTATAGAAACATGCCAACAGAGCGCGGATATTAGAGGAATTGGTCAAAAAGAGCCATACAATAAGGAAACATGAAATGAGAAAGGGGTTACAGAGATTTGGAGGGACTAGGGAGATAACGAGAGATTCCAGGCAAATGATCCAAAGGCCTGACATCGGGAGTGACCTGCTAATCCATGTGTAGAAGACTGGTTGTGGCGGGCGTAGTATTTTGTTTCACTAGGTTTGTTCCCCTGGAGAAGATACGGGTGGTAGATGAGGTGGGCGGGGTACCGAGCTTTATACTTGGATGCCAAAACTTACGGGGTCTTCGGGAAGGAGGTTCTGATACTGTAGATAGCTCGGGGGAGAAGGGCTCTTTTAATTGCAGGCTTGCTAGATGTTGGGGAGTCAAACCCGCGGCTCCCGTAGCAGCCTTATAACTCCCTCATGCCCGTATCTGACAGCCCACGAGAGTGGTGTTAGGTTCCAGTTATCTGCTATGTTGGGGTCGATGTCGTCCCGTTTCAGAAGAGTGCGAACAACCCCCTCATGCCCATTGGCGGCAGCAAAAGCGAGCGGTGTTCGGCCATCCTCGCTGTCAGCTGTGTTGGGGTTGACGTCGTTTCGCTCGAGCAGCATCCAGGTGACCCCTACATGTCCATTCTCGGCAGCAAACGAGAGTGGTGTCCGGCCGTCCTCCATGTCAGCTGTGTCGGGATTAACGTCGTTCCGCCTCAGAAGTGACCTCATAACTCCATCACACCCGTTCTGGGCAGCCCGCGAGAGCGGTGTTCGGCCCGAGCTATCCGCTTTGTCAGGATTGACGTCGCTCTGCCCGAGCAATATCTTGACAACCCCCTCGTGCCCATTAAAGGCAGCACTAGAGAGCGGAGTTCGGCCATACTCGTCCGCTGTGTTGGGATTGACGTCGTCCCGTTCCAGCAGCGCCCTTACGACCCCCTCGTGCCCCTTCTCGGCAGCCCACAAGAGGGGTGTTTGGCCCCATAGGTCCGCTTTGTCGGGATTGACATTGCTCCGTTCCAGCAATTCCCTCACAACTCCCTCATGCCCACACCTAGCAGCCCAGGTGATTGCCGTGTTACCATTGAAATCAGTTGCCTGTACATCCCATCTACCCGACTCCAATAAGGCAGCTGTTATTTCTATACACCCTAGATATGCGGCGCCGTGAAGACCTGTAAACCCTCTCGGGATGCCTTCCCAATCAAGGGGCGGGTTCCAAAGGCCCGCCCCCCGCAATAACAGCATTTTCGAAGATATGTGTTTGTCATATCCATCGAGCAGCTTCAATGCAAGAGTTTTCACACTTTCCGTGGTTTCGCGTCTAGCATGCGTACCCCAGTAACAAGAGGCATATTCCACAAAAGGGAAGGTTGGTGGTAGAGAAGAAAGGGCTGGCGAAAGCCTCCTCACATCCAGGAAATTCAGGTAGGTCAAACAGACCTCAGCAATCCTCGAGTGGGGCTTAGGGAACAGTTTGGTGTTGTTGCAGAGGTACTCTTGCAGGGTGTAGTGGACGAGCCGGACGGTAGAAGCAGGGGTAGACGAGGACTCCTCGATTGTGACAAGCCCCAGAGAGCATGCTACTAATGCTTGAATTGAAGGAACATTACAAATATTCAAGTCGACAGATCCTTCTTCTACGCCTAAAGCGTGGCATAACTCATCGGCATGTAATGGCCGCTCCGCATGCGATACCCACATTAGAACTTCCATGCCGAGTTTTGGTCTAATTCCCTTCTGGGCCTTTATTCGTGATAAGGTTGCCGCGTAAGCATCTCCCAGACCTTCCCCTTTGGTCATCTCGTCAAGCTTCCTTCTTCTCCGAGTGAGAGTAGTCTCGTCTAGGATTGCATCCATGTTAAGAGAAATGAGAAGGAAACTAGACTGTTAGTGAACCATACGTGGGACTTGTATTGGGAATGGATTCGATACTCTCGCTTACCTTTCCGATATCGCTTCCGGAATGATTCTCATAATATCCCCTCGCAGTCGTTGATTCATCGCGTGAGGCTGATGATCAAAGTTTAGCCTCATCTTTAGATAACTCTCAATGTCCACATAGGCAGGGCTAAGAGGTATCCTAACCACCCGGATAAAATATCTTACGATTTCGTCGTCGATATTGGGCCTGGCAGTAAGGAATACCCGTATGTTTGGAGACAACGCAACAATTTCTCGCAGTGACTCTAGGAGGTCCCGCCGGTGCTGCAAAGTGCATTCGTCTAAAGCGTCTATGCATATAAATAAGCCTGGTAGCGATGTGATAGTCTTCTTCAGAATATCTATCATATTGGGAAGAAGGAGACCTCGGCCGCCAAACTCCTTTTTGGCCTTTTGAAAAGCCTCCCGTATATGCTCGGGGATTCCTCCTCTGCTGGCGAGTTGCTTGATGATAGCGCCCAACATATTTGTGGCGGACTGTTCTTGTTGGGCAAGGAAATCACAATATATTCCCACCACGGCAACATCTTTGTCCTTAGCTAGATCACACAGACTATCAATAACTAGGGAACTATTATTTGCTGATCGTCAGTGACATCTGCCTCACCTTCTCGAGACGAGGGCACTTCCTACCTGAAATAAGTTTTCCCCACACCTGGATTCCCGTAACAGAACAACACTGGTTCAACACAACCATCTTCCGCATCACTCCATTTCCTGAACTCGCTAGTTTCCAGTACCCAGTTTCCCACGCTATCGACTCGGTTCGCCCGCACACCTTGGTGCCGTTGCCGCAGTTCAAGTGGCGACAACCACCTCAGAATTTGATGCTGCTCGTCTATCTCTGGGGCAAGGTTGACAATAGTGTTGAACGAATTAGTATTGTTGGACAAGATATAACCGATGCCCTGAGGCCGCCCCGACGACATCTGCGCTATAGTCTATTATCGGATTTTTATTTTTTTATTTTTTTTATTTATAATACCGGTAGTTAGAGAGGGGCTGTGTGAAGTGAGAATCTGAGTCCCCACAGAACTAGGGAGCGTCTCCAAGGCCTGGAGAAAGAGGGTAGTAATTTATAAGGTTCTTTTGTAGCACAACCAAGCATGTGCTTGCCCAATCCTTGCGAGCAGCAGTGCTTAGAGGGTTATCGGTAGAGGCCGGTTCACTGTTTTTCTTGCAGACCTGCCCTGGAACCTAGAGCGGAAGATAAAGCTAGCGGGCGTCAGATATTTAGGTGGGAAATGCCATTTACCTACATTACACCCTGCACTTGTAATTTAAGGCACCGTACAGGGAAAAGGCCCCAATTTAGATTCTTAGTAACGCGATTGACCCCAGAATTGCCGATTGTGAGAGTTCGCTGTTGTTTTACCCATAATCACCTTCCTAAATAGGTTGGCGAAAAGCGGGGTCCGGAAAATAGAGGAGAGGGAGCCCGACATATCCCGTGATCAATGGCACCATAACATAATATTGGTGTGTCCACCCCCACTTTTAAGACCTTGCTAGCGATCTCATGCATAGTACTGCACTTTACCAATCCAACTAGTATAGTGAGTGTGATAGTAATTTAGCTTTCAGGGTGAGTTCTTAACCTAGTTTCCTACTCTTTAAGTGCTCATTTTATCGAGCTTCTGATAGATGTAGAGGAGCTTCTGGACGGCTTTTGGGGCGGCGGGGGCCTGTAAAACCTACGAGGAAGTGTAAGCGGGAGAGGGTGGATTTGACGGGGAAGGTACCAGGGGTTAATTGTGATTTTCAATGCGAGGCAGAAGGAGCGAAGAGCTATGGTGGTTTTGGTATTCGCAATGGGAGGGGATCCTCTCACAACATAGGAAATAGGCGAGTGGCCATGCATGGATGGTGGAAAAGAAAAATAAAAAATAAACCAAACTCTATCAATCACGTGCTATAAAGCCCCTGTGGTGCACCCGGTCTTAATATAGAGTATGTGTGCCCAACGCGGTTAGTGTCTATATCCATGAGGCTTCCATCCACCCCTCTTATTATACGATCTAGTGTAGTTGCCACCGGAGTTATGCAATAACACAAGCAAAACCGAAGTGAATCATTGATAAACATTGGATAACTTAACCCAATTGGTATGAGAAACAAAAGGAGGATCGAAAGAATATATGAATACAGAGAAGGGAATATAGAAACGGATCAACAGGGCACGGGTGTAAAGGGTTATTGGCTGGAGGGAACGCCCGGGGTGTTGTTATGAGGTACCGATTGATGGGAAACAGCCCGGCAGACCAGATGGAAGGGATTGAGAATCTAAGAACGAATGAAGTCAAGAGGGAAGTGTGCGTATATTGTGGGGATTGTGTCTTGCTTGCCTTTTCTATCTATCGTGGAAAGGAGGGTTTATATACGCAATACAACAAACTATATGATCGTACTCGTTCTCGGACTGGAACCTGTCCGGGGAGAACCCCACCTCCCCCCATGCTATGTATTGTGATACACCCTCCGCTGTGCTAACCGACCATTTCTGGTGATGTATGCGAACCCGGTTCGAAAGCCCCCGAGCCAGGTATCCTCGTTCCTCCCAGGCGATTGATAATAACTGACAGAGAAACTAGTAACTAGAGACTAACGCAATAGGAAATAGACAAAGGAAATATAGTATGGGATGGAGTGATTGCCGGTGAATTTCAACACGGGGGATGGGAAAGGAGTTGGGCTGAGTTGAAGAAACAATGGATAGCAAGAGATTCCAGGCAAATGATTTAAATATTTGGTATCTGCAGGAACTTGTTAATCTAGGTATAAAGAATTGACTGCGGAGGGCAGAGTATTAACTTGCACTAGCTTTGTTCTTCTGGTGGGAGGGTGCATCTGGTAGATGGAGAGGGGAGTGTCAGGTGTTATCTTTGGATGTCAAAGCCTGTAGGCCCTTTGAGAAGGAGGTCCTTTACTGTAGACGGCTCGGAGGAGAAGAGCTCTTCTAAGCGCAGGCTTGCTGGTGTTTGTGACCCAAATCCGTAGATTTATGATTCTCGCATGTCCGTACGGTACCCGACAGCCCGCTAGAGAGGTGTTATCATAGATCCCACCTATCTACCTTACAGGGTTTGAGGTTTTTCCGTTGCAGTCGTGTGCTCACAGCCCCTCATGGTCGCGAGAGGGGTGTTCGGCTATATCCGGTGCCAGCTATGTTGGGATTGACGTCGCTCCGTTCCAGCAGCGTCCTTACAACCCCCTTATGTCCGTTCCCAGCAGCACTAGAGAGCGGTGTTCGGCCATACTCATCAGCTATGGTGGGATTGACGTCACTCCGTTCCAGCAGCGAACCTACGACCCCCTCATGCCCATTCACGGCAGCCCACAAGAGGGGTGTTTGGCCCCACTTATCCGCTTTGTTGGGATTGACATCGCACTGCCCTAGCAGTACCCTCACCACCCTCTCATGCCCCATCCTCGCAGCCCAGGCGATTGCTGTGTTACCATTAACATCGGTTGCCCGCACATCCCATTTATTTGACTCCAATAAAGCGGCAGTTATTTCCACGCACCCGAGGTATGCGGCAGCGTGAAGCCCGGTAAATCCTCTAGGGGTGCCTTCTCGATCAAAGGGCGGGTTCCAAAGGCCTACCCCTCGCAATAGTAGTATCTTCGAAGATATGTGCTTATCGTATCTAGCGAGCAGCTTCAATGCAAGAGTTTTCACACTTTCGGTAGTCTCGCGCCTAGTATGTGGGCCCCAGTAGCAAGAAGCATATTCGGTAAATGGGGCACTTAGTGGGGCGGAAGAAAGAGCGGACGAAAAGGCCTTAACATGTCGGAAATTCAAGTAGGTCAAACAGACCTTAGCAATCCTCGAGTGGGGCTTAAGGAACAAGTCGGGGGTACGGGAGAGGTACTCTTGCAGAGTGTAGTGGACGAGCCGGACGGTAGAAGCAGAAGTAGATGAGGACTTCTCGATTGTGACAAGCCCCAGAGAGCATGCTAACAGTGTTTGTATTGGAGGAACATTCCGAATGTTCAAATCGACAGATCCTTCTTCCACGCTTAAAGCGTGGCATAACTCATCGACATGTAATGGCCGCTCCGCATACGATACCCACATTAGAACTTCCATGCCGAGTTTTGATCTACTCCCGGGTTGCGCCTTCATCCGTGATAAGGTTGCCGCATAAGCCTCTCCTAGACCCTCCCCTTTGGTCATCTCATCAAGTTTATTTCTCCTCTGATGGAGAGTAATCTCGCCTAAGATTGCATCCATGTTTAGAGAAACAAGAAGGAAGCTAGGCGCAACTGTTAGCGATTCATCCCTCAGGCCTGCGTTGGGGATGTATTTGATATTCTTGCTTACATTTCCGAGACCTTCTCCGGAATGATTCGCATAATATCCGCCCGCAATTCGTCATCCATCGCATCGGGCTCAGGATCACGGTTCAGTCTCATCGCCAGATAGCTCTTAATATCGCCATGGGTAGGACTGAGAGGTATCCGGACCACTTGACTAAAACATTTCACGATTTCTTTCTCGATATGGGGCCTCCCAGTAAGGAATACCCGTGTGTTCGGGGACATCGCAACAATTTCTCGCAGTGACTCTAGGAGGTCTCGCCGGTGCTGCAAAGTGCATTCGTCTAAAGCGTCTATGCATATAAATAAGCCTGGTAGCGATGTAATAGTCTTCTTCAGAATATCTATCATATTGGGAAGAAGGAGACCTCGGCCGCCAAACTCCTTTTTGGCCTTTTGAAAAGCCTTCCGTATTTGTTCCGGGATTCCTTCTCTAATGACTAGTTGCTTGAGCATGGAGCCTAACATGTTTGTGGTGGATTGTTCCTGCTGGGCAAGGAAATCGCAGTATAGTCCCACAACGGCAACGTTGTTTACCTCCGCCTGATCGCATAGACTATCGATAACTAGAGAACTACAGGTTATGATTTGTTGATTGTCAGTGACATCACCCTTAAATTTCTCGAGGAGAGGGCACTTCCTACCTGACATAAGTCTTCCCCACCCCCGGATTCCCGTAGCAGTACAACACCGGCTCAAAGCAGCTACCTTCCGCACCACACCACCTTCTGAACTCCATCGTTTCTAGTACCCAGTTGCCCACGCCGGCAAGTCGGTCGGTTCGCACGCCATGGTGTCGTACCTGTGGGTCAAGTGGCGATAGCCACGAGATAATTTGACGTCCCTCGGAGTCTAAATCCGTAAATAAGTTGATAATATTGAAGGCGTTGCGGTTGTTGCTGAACGAGCCGAAACCGCCGGTGGTTTGCTGTTGCGGGAACGACATCTGCGTTATAAACGGTGATCGGAATTTCTTGCAAGAGTTGGAGAGAGATCGTGTGCAATGAGAATATGACTCCCCCCGGGGCTAGAGGGGATGTCTAAGAGGATGTCTCAGCCCGGAAGAAAGAGGGGGTGGTAACGGATAAGACTCTGGCGTCGCACAAGTATGCACTGGTCCAATCATTATTGGCAGTGCTCTCCAGGCTCTCGATAAGCACAACTTCAACTAATTTTTCCTCCAGAGCCGCCTTAGATCTCAGTGCCACAAGCGAGCCTAACATGCATCAAATGTTAGGGTGAAAAATCCCATTTACCTGCATTTCTTGTACTGTACACCCGACCCTCGTAATTTCCAGTACTGAAGAACTAGCAACCTCCCCCTCAAGACCTTGAGGGGGGCATATTCTCCTGTAGCTGCTATCTCACTTTAGTTATTATAGATGCCCTTCCCCTGCCCCCTCTGACTCTCCCTGTGCCCATCCCCCTCTGCACC
>QOVD01003384.1:0-45351 GCA_003521225.1 Tuber microsphaerosporum | reverse complement strand
CACCCACCCAGTCTACTCACCCAGCCCACTCACCCAGTCCACTCATCCAGTACTTCAGAGAATGAAGAAATAAAACACTTTACATACCGGTATCTACATACACCTAGCCTACTATACAATGGCCCACTGTATTGACTACCACTAACGTAGTACTTAGTGAGCAACAATCGAGGGAAGAGAAAACGAGGGATTGCTCTCCCTCCCACAATATGTGAAAGATGGGAGTGAGGGAATAAAAATAAGGAAAGGAAAGAGAACGGAATCGATAGCCTTACTATATCCGAAATTCTACCTTCTCCTATAACTCCGCTAGAGTCCGCGGAGTTGTTTCAGCAGGAGCCTAGGAGATTGAAGCGTTTGTTCTCTACCACTAAGTTCAGAGATTAGATCTACATCAGATGCCGGTTTAAACGTACCCCTAGCGGCTCTTATTCAGAATTACTCAACCCCAACCCGACCCGACCCTCCATCCACTATCGCCCCAACCTCACTGAACCCCTCAGACGCCCTAGTGCTAAGTGACGCCACCCACGAGAGCTCGCAAGGTGTCCCCGAGCCAAGAGTCATCGATTTCTGCGATGTCGATCGGCTCTTAGCATCCCAGTCTTTTGCTTTACCTCACATTCTCCTCACGTTCGTGGAAGCGCTCAACAAGCAACGGAGCAACTTGTTTATACGCTTTTCCACCTCCTTCTTGTTCCCCAAGAATTAGGTCCGCAGCTCTAGTTGATAGAACTGTTGAGAGAAGCTTCGCCGCACATCGTCTAACCTTCCAGCTAATATCATCTTCATCCGAAAAGTTACCGTCCTCTTCAAACGCGCCTTCGTCATAACTGCCTCCAAAGCCATCGCTGCCTCCAAAGTCTTCGTCTTCGTCGCCATCGTCTTGTTGTGTTCCGCCCATCTCCTCGTCATCTTCCTCATCAGCGGGGTCGGCATAGTTGGGATCGTATTTCAAGTAGATCATCCCAGCGTTCAAGACATCTTCCGTAAACCTTGTCATGTTGCTTGTGCAGAAGCTCATAAAACTTTCAAGACTGACAAGGGCCTGGAGAAGACATCTTCTCCAGCAAAGACTGGAGGGCGATTGGGGTTGAAGCGTTGGCCATATTTGCTATTTCGAGCTAGCAGAGCTGATGAGCTGAACTGAGAAAGATGGAAAACAAGGAAAGGTAGAGGTGGTGACAAGGTGAAAAAGGATTCTTTGCTATTTCGAGCCAGCGGAGCTGATGAGTCGAACGGAGAAAGATGGAAAACAAGGAAAGGTAGAGGTGGTGACAAGGTGAAAAAGGATTCTTTGCTATTTCGAGCTAGCAGAGCTGATGAGCCGAACGGAGAAAGATGGAAAACAAGGAAAGGTATACCGTAAAAACTCGAATAAACGGACCATGTGCTATGTCGTCCGAAATTTCCTCCTCTGGAAAAGGGGGGAAAAACACACCAAAAAAAAGGAAAAAAAACACAGACCTCACTAGGAGAGGCAAGTCTAACGTCCTAGCACATGGTCCGTTTATTCGAGTGTTTACGGTAGGTGGTGATAAGGTGAAAAAGGATTCATCCGTTGTGGATTATATCGGGCGACGTTCCGGCAATGAGATAGGAGGGGGATGGGTTTTGTTCTGTTGGGTTGATGAAATTGTGAGGAAGGGAGAGAACAAAGTCTGCCGGGCAGCTTGTGGTAGGTCACAACTCGCCCACACCCCGCTGTGTGCAATGCTGAACTCGCTCAAAATGCCAAGATAGTTAGGGTTTCCTTTTTGATCCTAGTGGCTATCTCTCGTGTAACTTCGACGTCCGCCCCCGTCCCCGCCACCTACCCACCCCCGCACTCCGGCGGAAAAAAAAGATAATAATAAAGGTGATAATAGTAAGACTCTGCTCGACACCGCATCGCCGCTCGGGGGGCCCCACTCGGGGGGTAAAGGACCTAGGCCGCCGGCCAACAAGGAAAAAATTAACACGAAATAAGGTAAGTTGCCGGGTGGTATTAGTAGCCATATATAAATCAAGGCGAGCGAAAGACTTTCACCCGTCAAAAGTGCGAGCCTTTTGGTCGGGAGTGGCTTCTTTATGCCATTTTCCCGGGGATACCCTCCAAAGGAGTTTGATCTCCCTCCTCAAAATCTTCCGCACGTTCGACGGATAATAGCGATAGATTTTCATAACGTCTTCTCCGCTCACCCGATGAGCTGCTATGTTGCGAGCTTCTATTATCTCGTTCCACTAATTGTCTCGTTAATTTAGCTATCTCTTGTAAATAGATATAATTTTAGTAAAGGAAATCTTAGCTACCACTTCCGCAAACAAATCTACTTCCTCCGCATCTCGGCAACCAAAGTCCTTGAACCTTTCCTGGAGGTTCCGTAACGTGTCGGCCCGACTCATAGGCTGGCCCCCGCGCCCACCTTCGGGCTGGGCAGCTGAGCCTGTGGGCTGGGCAGCGATGTCCTTCATGCCCTTCGCAAAGCCAGTCTTGAATACGACTCCCGCGGCAATTGCGGCCAATTTGGGGTCGGGCCTTTCCAATTCCTTCACCCGCTTCTGAGCTTCTTTTTTCTTCCTCTTCAATTCCTTAATCCGTGCCCGAGCTTCTTCTCTCTCCTCCAATTCCTCAACCCGGGCCCAAGCTTCCCCTTCCTTCTTCTTCATTTCCTCAAACTCCTTCTTCCAATCGTTAGGTTCATTACGCCGCGTGTCCAAGGCCGCTTTCCGCTTGTTGGTCTGCTTGCGGCGAGCCTGGCGGCGCTCCTTGTCCGCTGGCGGTGGGGGAACTCTTGGAGGCATCGAATTTTAGGTCGAGGTCGGCGGGGGGTTAAGGCTTGTGATAATAATGTTGCTATCTCCTCGGCCGCTGAGACATTAAGCGATTTAAAATGTAGAAAACAAACTTATTGTAGTAAGCGTGATAGGCAATACTTCGTGACTCCAGAATAGCGTAGTGCTCAGAATACCGCGAGATCTGTAGGGCTGAGCACAACCTTTACGGGAGGAAATCTACGCAGGCTCTCTCGCCTCTAGTTTCTCGACTAGGTTAGTTTTCTACATTTGAAACCGGGCTAAATGTCTCAGCGGCCGAGGGGATAATGCTACAATTGGGTAAGTGGTTATAATGCTACAATGGGGTTAGCGGTGATGGATGGTATGGATGCGTGGCGTACGAAGCTTCGTGTACTATCTCGGATTAATTCGATATCACTAGGTATCACTCGTTTATGCAAAGCATATTTGTAGTTTAGTCAATTCTTAAAACAACCTAGCTTTGGACAAAAAAACTCCCCAGCAAGAACCATACGTAATCGATTTATGATACATCGCCCTCCTCCCTCCATCGTATATCCACCATCTAACTCTGGCCCCCACCACTGCCAGCCTTCATACCGAAACATATCGCTATCACTCCAACCAATTTCCCTTTTCCCAATTTTCCCCCGAATCAATCGATTAAATCCTCTCCTCAGCCTTCCAAACTCCAACCTTCTCACCAAGCATCGAAATCCGCTCGATATGCCCCCTCTTGACCCTCTTCTTCTCAACCTTGCCCGTCTCCGGATCTACGCCGTCGACCCAGCTAGGCGTCCTGTCAATAACCCACGCCCACGTAGTCCCGAATCCAAAAATTTCCAGCAAAGATTCCCTTTCTTCAGCAACCTGGCGTTCCGTATCCTCTCGATGTGCAAGCAGCTCTTCGTACTCCTCTGAGTGGGATGATAGCTCTGTCGTCAAGAGTTGAAAGACGCGAATGCGTGTTAGAAATAGGATTAGTATCTCTATGAACTTCTGTTTTTGTTTCCAAAGGGGGGTGGCGACACCGGGGGCCGAGTGTTGCTCTGTCAGTTTGCCCTTCTGTGTTATGCGTATAGGGGGGTTTGTAGTTTACGAACCCATTCGGATTTTGGCATCCGCAAGGACACCTCCTCAAGGCCTTTGCAAGAGCGAACCAATTTCGAGGCGCAGCGTTTCTCGACTGGTTGGCTGGTGCTTAGACGGAGGTTGCGGATTGTAGAGCCGTGAGAGTTTATAATTGCGTCCAGGAAGGGCTCGACAGTGTCCTGTTCTATCACGTTGGTTGACGGAAGGATGTATAACTCTTCTAGGCCGGCGAAGGAGGAGAGAAAGTTTACCCAATGCTTCCCCACTTCGTTTATTCGCAAGCTCTTTAGCTTCAGGTGTTTCACTGCCGGTATAGGACTTTGCTTCATGACGCTCCCACTTCCGGTTGATAAAACACTTGCGGGCGATCCAGCGTTGGCGACTCTCTGTTCTTCAGCCCGCAGGGTCTCGTCCCATGACGACTCTTCCTCAACACTACAGTCAAGTAGTGAAAGTTTTTGAAGCTCCAGTAAATCCAAACACCGCCGTAATGGTATATCTAGCACTACATTGCTTATATGAAGTTCCTTAAGAACCCGAAGATTCCGTGCAGGTCCATGTTCTGGAAAGATGACACTTAACCTAGTCGAAATCCTCCAAGATACTTTGAAAACTTGGAGTGCCGGCATTGAAGACATACTCCAATTGTACGTTGTTCGGGATCCGAGACCTGTTAGGTGTATACTCTTCAGATTTCTAAAGATTATCGGAGGCGCAAGCGAAGGTGGAGGAGGGGGATGGAGTGAGAGCGGATGTATTATTCTCAAGCTCTTCAATTTTGGGTGTCTAGAGAGCGCTTCATAAAGGATAGGATGCATCATTGATTCTGAATTCCATCTACCATTAATTCCTCATTGCCCATATTAGTCCAAACCCTGTGCGAACATGGTAACATTGCCGAGGGAATAGTGGCACCTACAGAAATTCTTCTAGCCTACTCATTCCGGAGACTATCCCCACCACCGCGACAGCCCATATCCCATGTTCTTCACCTCGCCGGTCCTGGCCTGATGGCTTCTCATTGACAACCTCCAAACGTTGCACACAGGCCGCGATACCTGGCTTGAGCAATGCACCCATCTGTGCTAGGGTGATGTAAGCTTTTCTCCCCTCTCGTCTGCAGATGAGGACCACGCTCCTATAAAGCAATGGGATAGTTAGGAAGTGGTGAATTCGGCTGCTTCGACTAACGCGGGCAAGGTCTGCTGGTGATTCGATCTGTTTACCCCTCTTAAAGTAAGCCTTGTTCCCAAACCCAAACCCGTAATCGAATTTCTACCCGGGAAATGATACTAGAAACGATGTCCAGTGGTAGCTGGGGTCTTCCAGAGCTTCGGCCCGGCTCAGGGTTCATGAGAAAGTCAAACATTTTTCTCGCCTGTTCGTTTGTGCCTGTTCGTTCGCGGTTCTCTTCATTAAGGTTAATACTAAACAATGCAGCTGGTGGACACAATAAGTTGACAACGGATATTTATCCCTCCGATTTTGTGTAACAACAGAGCAGGCTATCCCTTGGAACGGTTTAAGCTTCTTTCGTCCTTCCGGATCGAGAGGGATAACTAGTTGGGCTGCTATCCGCAGCCCCTTCCCATGTGCATACGGCACGAGCACTGTGGGGTACCTTGTCCTATTGTAATTGATTTCGTTTTTAGCAATTTCAAGAACACTAAGAAGACTGTCCGTATATCCATCCGAACAGTCACGGCTTCGGCTATCCACAACGATTAGATCATGATCCGCGATGCAGGTAAGCTAAAAAGTTAGCCCTGGAAGTCAAAAAAGTGGCCACTCTTGTGAGTGAAAGGGCGAGGACTATGAGGTCTCTCCTCCGCTGGATGATGTCTCAGACCTCAGTATGATTTCCAACTTCTGTTTGTTGCCACCGACGTTCTCAGTAGGAGACACGGGTAGTCACTCGCCGACAGTCGATAGAATTCAATACCTATAAACAATGTTAGTTACTCGTATCGTCAATGAGGTAATACACACTTATTATGTTCCCTCTCATCGGGCTGGCTTCAGAATCTAGAAGCCGAAATGAGACTGTCCTGGAAATTTTGTTGGCCCAAAATTTTGATACTCCATTAAGTGCATATTCTGGGGGGGAGACACTTGATTTTGGTAGAGCCATGATTGAACCCCGAAAGACTGCCCAAACGCCTTGGCTCTGGACCCCCGGAACAGATCCCAAAAGATGACCAACAAATAATATTAGATTGTTCGAGAATTGCTCCCGGAACCACCTACCGAGACTGCGCCCCCAATTCAGGGATGAAAATCCCGACCCCCAATGGTGTTCCTGCGGAATTGAACTTTCCGGCAGTCGAGAAACCAACCACAAGGTAAGTCCCGAATAAACTCGGTATCCTGTAGCGAACCAGTTTTCCCATAATTCTCTGTTGACTCATATCTACCAGTAAAGAGAAGAGTCATACTGCGCTCAAATCCAGTCATCTCTCGTATCGGAAGAATCGGGTCTGTGTCTTCTTGATCAATCACCGGTAGCAGTGAAACCTATATGAAGATTAAGCAACCCGGAACTCCGGAATACTTTGATTTGTGTAACATTAGAATTTGGCACTTTAGCCAACAATTACCCGCGATGCGCAATAAAGGAGGCTGAAGTAAAATCAATACCAGTAGTGTTCACTTTTGTTCATATTGTTTAGCCAGCTTGGTAACCAATGTGCCCGTGGGTCTGTCAGACTTTCGGACTCGTTGCACTAAACTCCATCCATCACCCAGTAAGTCCGATATCGCCGGCTCCTTATACCCAATGTCCGCCATGGAGGGCTTTAATGCAACCTACTTGCTCCATTCAAACACAACCTTATAGTCGTTGAGGATAAGAGATACTATGCAGCTTCGCCGTGGCTAATAGCACTCTATAAGTGGGGTTTCATAATGCATCTGGGGATCGGATATTAATTATACTTGGGCGAGGGGGTTAATCCGTGAACATCCCCGTATTAGCTAAACCATTATAGATACCCCTTCTGGCAAATAAGTAATCGCAAAGCGTTCGCGGAATTTCTTCTCTTTGGCGATCAATTTCCTTAGCTGCATATCAGAAATGACTATTTGTTGGAAATGTTCACGGACTAACCCTGGTATCCTAGCACTGTGCCGTGCCCAAACCTTGCGCCAGAGTCCTCCGGCGTTTGTGATGCTTTGAGAGACATTATGGGCGCAGAACTTTCGAATGTACGAGTATAGACTAGGCTTGCGCTCACGTCTACACGTGTTTGAGTTGAGTAGAGGCGCAAGAGATACGGTAAAACATTCACCCGTAAATGTTCTTCAAACGGATCCCAGAAGTCCCCAAGCGCTCCCCGGATGTTTCTAATAGATTCAAGCCCCACAGCAATAAGGAACCTGAGGCTGTCCCTACGGCACCTTCCAAGACGCGGTGGACTCTCTCCTGCCTCGGATAAAACAGTCAATGCTTATCTACCTTTAAGATTTAAGCACCGTGAAGCAATTCATTCAGATTGAGTGCCTTTGTTGGCGCCATACTAGTGAGGAAAATTGTGGGACGACGGGATTCTCCGCCAAAAAAGGGGCACTCGAAATAATTATCAATCGCCCAAAAATACCGGTATTTAAAATTCAAGACATTGCATAAACAGCTCCGATTATCCCTGGGAATTGTCAATGGAATGCTCGTCTATAACTGCTGGATTTGAAATGACCCCCAACAACATTGCCCAACTGGCACTTTTTGGTGTGGCAACAAGAAGATTCTCGAATCCCAGCCCTGTCCAAAATAGCTAGTGGAACAGAAACAATATCTACATTCCCAAAACAAGGAGAAACAATGGGACCGGTGTACTCGAGTACTGTATAGAGTTATTTTCGTCCTGATGTGAAACTCTAAGTTGATATCAATGTGCGAAAGCTCCTATAGTTTGGTGTGCAATTGGCCTTGACCTACTATTTTCTTCACTCGCTATAATGTCTGAGGCTTGTGCACCGGCGATGCGGGAGCATTTCTTCTGGCATCACGCTGCACTATGCTACTTGTCCCGGGCAAGAAGCACCCAAAAACAAGGGTTAAGGATTTATATATAATCCCCGAATACTAACCAACCTTCGACAATACAAGTGCCCAAGAGATGTTTTCGTACGGGACAGGAATTATTTTGCTGGTTAAACTGGATTAACTGTTCACTAACATTTTTATGGGCATAGTACCGGTACTTGTTTATTTTGTGAACCCCTGTTTTCGGATGCCTCTTGCTCGGGACAAGCGCTGGATCCTGTGGGTCATTGTACGACTCCTTTTGTTCCTTTGTCGCCAGTGCCCTACCGTAGACGATTATCCACTATCTCACAAGCCCGCTTCTACATGTAAGGAATGAGTCAAGGAAAGGCCATGTGCCGCACAAATAGCAAACACGGCAAATGTGGGGGAATCTGAGTGCCATATTTGGCAGTAATTGAATGGGGTTCATTCAATGTATAGTAAAAGTATATATATACCTCGCAAAGCCTACCGTAGGTAGAAGATTAACTGTAGGCCCCAATTCTACGCTTAAGTATTAGAGAAGGGTAATGCGAAGTTTAATCCTAAGCGAATCACGGGAATGCACTAATGCTTTTTGAGAATAGGGATGAGATCGGAAAATTACTTGAGTGCTCAAGCTTGTGCTCGTAAATAGAAACCGAAACTAACCCCAAGCCTTGAATCGGTAGGGATACAGAATTACTATATATTCACTGATCTAGTCCCAAAACTCCCACTTTTGGCGCGGAATACCGGTACGAGTAGATATTCAGATGCTAGTATCATCCTACGGGAAGTTCTGAGCCATAGATACCAAATATCAAGGCTAGGAATCTCTCGTGAATAAATAGCCTTCCATATGCACCCTCTGGTGTAGCCACTAACATAGTGCAATGTCGGCCTCCATGAATTACGGATAATCTGTCCATAACGATGGAGCTCCTTAGAAGGCTTGTTACTGAATGTTTTGTTGGGCATGGGCGGCAACGAAAACCTAACCGTAGAGGAAAAAAAAGGTTGGGAATAGTATGAAGAATTCTCTTTCCCTTGGAAGTGAAGGAGAATATGTAAAGTTTAGAGTACCGCAGTACCGGTGTGATACCGGTAGTTGAATATCGGTACGACCTAAAAACCCCTATTAAGGCTTCCGCCCAGACTCTGGCCACGCCGGCCACGACTCATGTTTTTCTTTCTCTCTTTTTTTTGGAAGAACTACACAGCTAGGGGGTGTTTAGCACAACTGCAGCTGGAAATCGTCAATTGTAACGACGATTTGGAGAGTGATCAATCATGCCCTTTAAAAAATGGATTATATAAATTATATAAGCAAGTCTCGGGAGATGCTATTGGTAAGTTTTCAAATTGTTATTGCAACTTATAACTTGTAGTTGTGCCAAACACCCTCTAAGTCAATGTCACGGCTAGGAGATCAGCACCCTTTGGTGTGGTAGCGTCTAGGCCATGTCGTCTTATTTCCTAAACTAGTACTCTACTCTGTACTAGCAAAATTCACCTTATGATAGAGCTAAATACTGAAAACAACTCTTGTAATTCGCCATCTCCTGCACCCCTCTAATCTCCCGATTGAGAGACAAAATGTCTTGAGAAGGGTTAATGCTTCCCTGTCAAGGTATAATATCAGCCTTCAGGGCGTGTTAGATCTGGCGTACGTACAGTAATTCTGTTAAGTTGTTAAGCTAGACCTATCCTGGGCTGATAAAGATATTGAATCGCAAGAGTCTTTATGGTATTCTCTAACTAAAGTAACACGACTATATATGAAAGATAAGGCTTATGTGTTGGAGTTGTGGGAGGCGGCTCGCACCTTGAGGGTGGGAGCTTGGGGACTGTTGGAGATGGTTTTGATTTGTTCTAGAGTTGTCGTGATTTACGGAGATTTCCTGGATATGTTTTTCCTTTATCCCGGGAGTTTTCGGAGGGGTGGGAGAATTTCCGGGGAACAGAGATATACACCATGGTCTTCGGGGGGATCAGGATGCTCCTGTCGTGTTTCACAATTACTCCCGTCTCTCCCGCGAGCTTAGAATGCCGAACAAGATAAAGTAGTTTATGACCATACTTCCTCTAATCCCTTCCGAGTGCAAAGTGAATCTGCTCACTCTATCGATGCGCCATTTACTAGACAGCAACACTATGATAGGGTTATGCAGTTAGAGTGGGTGTGTGAAGAATCCATAACATAGTAGCCTAGCATCAGTGAAAAACACTAGTATCTATTACTTTTCCTATGTGGAAACTAATTCTTGAAGAATATGTCAGCTATGATCCAACCCTTCATAATTCCTCAGAAGAAATTCCCTCTTACTATGGGCGCGGCTAACTTAGTAGTGTACGCAAAAAAGCATCATAAAGCTTCTCTTTTACAAACCTATTCTGTGAGATGCACCATCCCTTTTAACTTTCTATCCGGCACCAAACTCAGGTCACTAACGTTTAAGCCTTTTTTCTATTACACTTCTACATTTAGCAACGGAAACGCTAGTTAAATGATCACTTCTATAATAATTATCGCTTGGATTCAAGCTTGCTCCTCTACTGGTCTAGACTATAAGCACACATCACAGATTCAAACTTACGCAGGTGCAAACCATTATTCACACTTTGGTAAGAGCCATCTTGGAATAGAAGGTTCATTACTTACTGTTGAGTGTTGAAGGGCACGGACAGCCACCCCCATTGTGTTATGGGGAACGTATGGCCGCATTGAGGGTATACCATGGAGTCGCACTTGTTTACTAATCCTATTTAGTCAGCTGGCTGGCACTTTAGAACGAACAGAATTCCTTCTGACCTCCTTGACCACATCAAACACTTGATAGCATACCAAGGGGTGCTCCTACGGTATCCTACAGCACGTCACTGCTCCCAAGGGATCGGTGGGGCAAGGTCTCAGTTTAAAACTTTAGCAATTTACTACCAATTAGGGAAGGAAACCTTCTCGATCTCGGTACTTAAACAAGATTTTTTTTCAACGCAGCATACATACGGCGGGCCAAGAGATATACAAGATTAGCAAAAATAGTCTCATTTTCAATCTATCGGACCCTGGAGCCAGTGCTTCTAGTCGCCCAGTCCGCCCAAGATGGGGCGAGCACCACTGGAAGCCCCGTCCGGGTAGCTATTCGAGTGATATTTCATGAGTTATTTTTTGTTAGCATTGTGCACTAAGCAGGGTGCCACTGTGACAAACACAAACCCCTAAAACCGAGTTCAGAACTACCAAACTCCCGCCCCTCTAACAATAGTGCTATACCCAGCACACGAGTGCTCGCAATGTCAAAACGCTTTTAAAAAGGACTGTTATTAGTGCGTACTACTAAGATTTTACCCTTTTGCTTCAACATCGGGAGGACTCGAGCACCTGCCTGAACGGCATGACTGCATTAACCTACCTGAGAATTTCAAAAATATCTTAATACCCAGGCCCTAAATATTTGTGTTTTTGGTGTGCCTTGGCATCACACCGGCAATTCTGAAATTCCCGGGCAGTCTAGCACTGGAATAATTGCTAACCTCGCGGAGCCTTTGGAGTTACCTCGTCTAGCAAGGTTGCCGCATTTTTCTTTTTTGATTGTTTTAGCTGAGGCCTGGAGGAGACCCTTTGGCTATGTTTCCTCCCCTTGGCCCAAAAGTGGAAATCCTATAATAGAAGTCTTGCCTTAGTCTCAATTATTCCAGTTTTCACAGTATAATACCGCGCTTTTTGCTTAATTTCGAGCCCCAACCTTTGATTCTTATTGTTTAGAAGCCTTCCTACAACCTTTGCAATTTATTAATTAATGATGAACACGTATGTGCCCCCGCTCTGCAAAGCACACAAGGAACCAAAACCGATATCTTAAAAGTCCGGGCTGGAACTCTTACGTCGACCAGCCCGATCACGGCTAGCCCGGCAAGCCTCTCAAATACATGGAATCTACTCTGTAGGATGATGCCCTTTCAATCGTAGTAACTCCAATCCAGCGATTAATTTGCAGTAGAAGCGACAAAAAACCAACATCTTGGGTAAAGTCTCATATCGGCACTCAGCACCTGCAGTAAAATCGAGTTGTTAGTGCCCTAGGAATAGAGATTTTCTGGAGTCTCGTTTAGGGTTTCTAGAGGAGGTTTTTAGGTTCAGCACAGTCCAGGTGCTTCTTCATTTAGGCAATATCTACCTAAAAATGTGCTTGTTTCCTCGACGATCTCGAAGACTGTAGCCCTAAAGAAAGGGAAAGTTTAGGTCCGACTAGCCGCAACTAAATTCGCGTTCTAGAAAAGCTTTAATTCAAGGAAAAACAGGCATTATCAGAATCCCCTCTCAGGCAGCGACAGGGGTCCAAGATGCCTTACGCAAGTAGAATGCTATCTTCTATATGTTTATATGAGTACTTTAGTACACCACAGCAACCATCCCACCACTTGACCTACTTCGCTGATGTAATTTTGAGAGAAGAGACTCCCTCTAGACGATCAATACTACTACTTATCAAATCCACTAGTAATACTAGCCACCTGCCCTAGGCCTTGACTAACAAACAACAGCTACATTGCATTTTGTTGGAAGGAATTACATTTAGTTTTCGTTATCTCCTAATGAATTGCTATGAAAAATACAGCTACATTCGTAAAACTCTCATACCCTACCTTTTACCCTAAGAACATATCTATCAATAAAAGAACAAGAGATTTTTAGATAACCACCTTCGGGCACTCCTCTAGAGCCACCCTTGGAAATTGTCACAGCTTGTTTCTTATTAAATAATGGAAAGAGAGGGCTAGTAATATGGAACTTTGCGAACGCTGTTGTGCTGGTTTCCTAATATTATTGATTTGTGCGCCATAACCACCATGAGGATTCCCATATAGCTCACTTAAAAGAATCATTGTTATCCTCAATATCTACTTGTATGAGAACCCTTAGAATCAGTGGCTTAGGAGGTTATTCGATGAACAAGAAGCAACCAACAACCGAGCCCCGCTGAAATAAAAGGCACCCCTCTCTATTTTAGAACGCATCGCGATTGCGTAGGTCTTATTAGATCCCCGCTCCTATCCTCGGGCTATTTTGGGAGTTTTCCAAAAGAAAAAAAAGAAGAAAAAAAGTTTGTGGTGTATCATACTAACCATGTGGATGCATGATTGTTTAAACAAGCACAAGGGCGAAGGATAGTGAGCACCGCCGGAGTCCGGAACATGCCTGTTCAACGGCTTTGACGCCAAAAACGTGCTTCCCTGACTACGGGAACAATAACGCCTGCCGGTATCGCAGCCGTACCGTTTCTGCGGGGTTTCTCGGTGATGTTTCCGCGCTCTAATGCGGATAAGATCGTGCTGTACAACTACCCCGATACC
Organism: Tuber microsphaerosporum; assembly: GCA_003521225.1. NCBI lineage: Eukaryota > Fungi > Ascomycota > Pezizomycetes > Pezizales > Tuberaceae > Tuber > Tuber microsphaerosporum. The sequence goes on along the minus strand of QOVD01003384.1, from coordinate 32,120 downwards.
GGCAGTGAATCATGACTTGCAAGTATCACACTAGACGCTCACCGGAACTTTCTTGTTTCAAGAGAGCTGGAGGTTCAATTCTCCTCGTGGCTATAGTGCACTGGCAGTCCAAGTACCAACCCTCTGGGACGGTAGAGTATAGTCCCGCGCTGCCCAAGCTTAAGCCAAGAAGAGCCGCGGCCACAAGTCCACTACTCTTTCAGAGGCGGCTAAGCCCGCAGGGCAGATAATTGAAAATAAAAAAATTCCTCGAGGAGAAAACCACTCAGTCTTTTCCCCTCAGTAAGAGTCTCCACAGCTGCCGTAAATATTTTCGCTCATTTACCCGGCCTATTTCCTGAATGTGGTTTGAGTGCATTGTCTAGCTACTGTCGCTATAGCCTGGAATAATACCATTTTTATCCCAACAGTGCCGGCCATCTGGGGACCAATTGGCAAAGAGCCGAGATAGTTTTAGTGCTGTACGAATACACACGGAGGTAGAAGGACGGTCACCACCTCGGCATAAACCCTAGTTCAGTCATAATCCCGGACTATAAACAATTCTGGCGGGGGTGGTACTATTGTATAATTTGTATAATACCTACACCGTATATTACATATCTACGGCATTGAGCGGAAACTCTTGCTTCAGCCACCAAGTCGCGTGACATCTCTATGCCAAACCCAACCCCACTATCACCCTTGGGTCTCCATGAGGTTTAGCCTCGTGTTCCCAGATTTTACAGGTGGATGGCTTTCGAGGCTACGCGGAATCCCTCCCCCGAACTTCCTGCCGGGACAGAACTGAGGTTTCAAGGTATCAGGAATAGGCGCAACCCCCAACGTTACGCCCAGGTTTCCGTCAAAAATGTGCCAAGGTTGCTGGCCTGCCAATTCAGCGTCTCAATGGCATCTGCGCACAGCAGGCGCTACAAGGACGAGTGAGACTCTGTGTCGGTAGTTAGCAGCTAGGCAAGAACCCCACCACTGTTACAAACTTCATTTCTACCAGTAATTAAAGTATATGAACCTCTAATTCCGCCCTTTCGGCAGCCGCGATACTGCTATCCCGGTATACGAGCCCAGCACAACTCGGCCTACCTTTTCACAGCAAAAGCATACTTACAAAAAATTGGCTCAGGCTCTCGTTACGCACGGTGCTGTCTTCGCCCCACTTTTCCCTTCATAGGGCCCGGGGTAGCCAGTTTGCAGGAACCTTCCCCGATGCTGGGTCCCAAGTGCAGGACCCCCACGAATAATCGCCAGGTTTACTCGCTATCTTACGTCTAGGTCCCTCCAAGATAAAGAGCCTTAAATTTCCTCTTCTCTTCGCCAATCCTTCGAATGAGCCCTTCTGCATAGCTACCGTTGGTTGAGAAAGTGTTTGATGTATACCATTACCAATATCTACTTTATCACCGTATGTTTCTCCCTTTCCAGACCCCAACGGTAGCTCGCTCACCTGATTCATGTAGGCTATCGCGGTGATAGGAGGTGCTTTGTTCGGTTTTGATATCTCATCTATGTCTGCTATGTTAGTTTTATCTCTATATAATTCCTTTTTTCTTTTTTTTTCGAAAGCAGGCGCTGTTGCTAACAGCAATTAAAAAGTATTGGCACGGAGCAGTACAACAACTACTTCGGGCCTAATATTCCCTCTGATGTGCAAGGTGGAATAACCGCCGCCATGCCTGGCGGGTCCTTCTGTGGTGCTCTCCTTTCTGGCTTTATTTCCGACAGAATGGGTCGTAAGTACAGCATCCAGGTTGGAGCTCTCATCTGGTGTGCTGGTTCCCTCGCGATTTGCATAGCGCAAAACGTCCCCATGCTTGTTATAGGCCGTTTCGTCAACGGCTTCTCGGTTGGGATCTGCTCGGCTCAGGTCCCAGTTTACATCTCCGAGATTGCTCGTGCCGACATCCGTGGCCGCCTTGTCGGTTGTCAGCAATGGGCTATTACTTGGGGTATCATGATTATGTTCTATATTTCGTACGGGTGCTCCCATATGGAAGGAACTGCTTCCTTTAGAGTCCCATGGGGTCTGCAGGCGACCCCAGCTGTTATCCTGTTCATTGGGTTGCTGTTCTTGCCGAGATCCCCTAGATGGCTTGCAAGGAAGGATCGTTGGGAAGAGGCTGAGAATACTTTGGCCTTACTGCACGGAAATGGGGATGCCAATGACCCGTTCGTTAGACAAGAGATGGAGGACATCAGGGCTATGGTCGAGTTTGAAAGGCAGAATGCTGATGCCACATTTTTCGAATTGTTCAAGCCTAATGTCATCAACCGCACACATATTGGTCTCTCCACACAAATCTGGTCTCAGCTGACTGGAATGAACGTCATGATGTATTATATTGTGAGCGACCAGACTCCTCTAATTTATTAAATTGGCTAACTCCCCTAGACATACGTCTTTGCGATGGCCGGGCTAAGCGGAAATAACCTCCTCCTCTCCTCCTCTATCCAGTATATCATAAACGTGGTAATGACCGTCCCCGCCCTCCTCTGGATAGACCGCTGGGGTCGTCGTTATACACTCCTTATCGGTTCAAGTCTCATGATGGCGTGGCTCTTTACCAACGGTGGCCTCATGGCGCTTTATGGTCATCCCGCTCCAGCAGGTGGTATTGGCGGTATCAAGGCAGCATCCTGGATAGTTCATGGATTCGCATCCAAGGCGATCATCGCATGCAGTTATCTATTCGTTGCATCTTTTGCTATCACGTGGGGACCTGCTTCCTGGACCTATCCTCCAGAGCTTTTCCCTCTCCGCATTCGTGGAAAGGCTGTCGCCCTTTGCACATCTGCAAACTGGCTTTTCAACTTTGCTTTGGGTTACTTTGTCCCGTCGGCCTTCGAGCACATCAAATGGAAGGTGTATGTTGTCTTCGGGGTATTTTGCGCGGCCATGACCATCCATGTCTTTTTCTGCTTCCCCGAAACAGCTGGGAAGGGCTTGGAGGAAATTGAAACCATGTTTCAAGAGAAACCTCGGGCGTGGAAAACACACGTCTCTGACAATCTTACCCCTGTGGGAGTGCCGAGGGTCGAAAACTCGGAAAAAACCCCGCATGTGCATCATCAGGAAGTATGAGTGGGGGAGAGCAACCCCTTTTGTCTTTCTATTCCCTCCGGACTAGATATGGTAACTGGTTTTTTGTACATTTTAGTTTGCCCATTTCTGCTGTAGGGTAGCGGGCGTTGAGCGCACCGGGGAGGGAATTGGAATAAGATCGCGTGAATATAAACATGGTCTCATCGAAGATCTCTTCTCTCATGAGGGTATGTTGACCGTTGTAGCCTATAAGTGATTTACCATCTCTTCTGCCCACTGTAGCAGGATTACTGGAACTATGCATAGATAAAATGAGTAGTCCTTCTCCAATGAAACAATGATCATCAAGTTTTACTGTCTATTGTTGTATGTGTCGCTTGTTCTACTACAATCTATCAGGTATTACTACTTGCCAGTGTCGCCCCGGGTTGGCGCTTACCGGGATATTTAGGTGCACCAGAGCAGTGAAACCATTGGCTTCGCAGGTATGAATTTCTTCCAGTTGCGCCAATTGCAAGGGCGAGTTATAGAAAAGATCGGGTCAGTACCGTACAAGAGTGTGTTCGACCCTCCCTGGGGGCAACGGGTTGATCGTGAGGGGCACAGTACGGTCAGCGGTTATCTGTTCTCCTGGTGCCAGACACTTAAAACTGAGCCTCTTATTTGCCCAGTAATACATATTATACATATCAGTGCCTTGGCATAACTTTGTACTAGTACTGTACTCATCCCTGCTTTTGAATTCCCACCTTACCATTCTCCAACAATACTCCCCTAATAAGAAATTGGAGTCGATGGGGTTAAAGAGGAGCTAATTCTGGGTGCTACTTATATAGAGTTCGTTTCTTAAAAAAACCTTGATATTATAGAGTATTCGTCACTTTTCGCTCTGAGGAGGGTCGATATCACACGCCCGGGACGGTCGATATCACACGCCCGGGACCATAGTCTTCCACCGCTGGCTTAAGTTTTTCTGGACTCAATGTCTACTTGACCCGCCATACTCTTAGAAATGATCTTAATGTATTCTTAGCTACAATTCTTTTTGCTTAACTTGGCTCGCTCCCGAATGACGAATTTCTGGGTTAGACTTTGGGGAAGGCACTCCCAGTTACTCTCTAAACATTTACTTACGTCGCGTCTATCGAGCGGCCTCTATCAGGATGACGGCACTTGTTATGCTGGTGCCGGAAGTTACATAATAATTTCTTAGAGAATGGCCCTGCTGCTTGGCTAGGAGGCGCGTGGGGATGCTAGAGCCCCGGATAATTTAGGCTAAGAATCCGAGCGAGAATCAATGACTGCTACAATTCCCGATCGTTTCTCTATTATGTGCAATCGTATTCTCAGTTAGGAGGCGTGGTGAGTAGAGTCGAGTACAGTACCGGTGCCGGTACTCGAGTACGGTTGGCTCACTTCCGAATGACGAATTTCAGATCATTGTTGAGGCTCAAATGCCAAGCCTGTCTGTGTTACCTTGGTGATCGAGAACACCTCCTGAAAAAGTCAACGTCGCCTGAAAGTTCCTTCCAAACCAAATCAACCAGAAACACCAAACCAGCATTCACGATGGCCACAGTTCAAGCCCAGACGATCCTTCGGGACCCGCAACTATTTTACTGGATTTTGTTCCCGATTACGGCTGTCATGGTTCTAACGGGTGTATTACGACACTACGCTACAGTGCTGATGCAGTCGGATCCTAAGAAGCAGGAGCTTAACGCTATTTCTGAACAGTAACTTTTCTCCCCCTTATGTCTGATGTATGATCTTAATAATGGGGATTGCAGGCGTAATTTACTTCGGGGCGTAAATCTTCGAACAAATCACAACCAGATCCCGCTTTCGTCGTTCATTGCGAGGAAAAATTATCTTGTTGCGGCCTACAATCGTGGGGACTTCCTGAAGGACCCGGAGAATAAGGGGAAACCACCAGCGAACCCAATGACGGACCCGGCAGGAATGGACCAGATGATGAGCATGCTCAAGGGAAACATGGCGATGATGGTGCCGCAAACGTTGATTATGGGTTGGATTAATGCTTTCTTCTCTGGATTCGTAATAAGTACTCACTCACCCACCCTTCACTCTGTCCTCCGTAAACTTCTTTTGCTGATTTATGTGTCTCTTAGTGAAACTCCCCTTCCCCCTAACTCTCCGTTTCAAGTCCATGCTCCAATCTGGCGTTGCTACCCGGGATCTCGACGTCCGATGGGTCTCCTCCCTCTCATGGTACTTTCTCAACCTCTTCGGTCTTCGTAGCATCTTCACTTTCATTCTCGGAAACGAGAACTCGGCGGACCAGATGGCGCAGCAGATGCAGCAGATGAATCCCGCCGGTGGAAGTGCCATGTTTGCGCCTGGGCAAGACCCTAATAAGATGTTTTTGGCCGAGGCGGAAAACTTGGAAGTTGTTGGTGGACAGCACGAGTGGGTTCTCGATGGGGTCGTCGATAGATTACTTAAAACTAGGGTTTAGATGGCCTTAGAGGGGGGGAGTAGGAGGAGGAGTTTTACCAGAAATGGTAAACAAGCTTATATATCAATGAATGCGTAATCTTTCGGTGTTTTAATTTTGGGGGCTGTGGGGTGGGGGTTTAGATTGATAACTATTTTATGTCAATGTTATCCCCGGATTCGTTGTTTATATTCTAAAACTCACTGAGCGCTAGATCAACTAGCCTTCATCTCCCCGCCTAGAGCACATTAAATTACCAACCACCTGAAGTCAACATCACTACCATCATACGCCCACCTAAGCCCAATAGGCCATAAACCTCGATTAAAAGTTACTAAACCCAATACTTGACAAGCGAACATCATCCCACACCGCTTAGCTACGGTAATTCCCATCAGTAGTGCTTGGCGGATCGGGCGGTGACCCTACCTAACTTAGGCCCAAGCTCGGGTGGGAGTTAACCCCAACCCTCCAATCTCATCTCCATGTGAGTGTTAACTTACCCCCGGGCTATGTTTCCGCTGGTCAATAATCTCATACCTTTTATAGTAAGAAAAGCCTGCTGGGGCGAATAACCTAACCCAGGCTCTTTTGGCGGGAGATGTTGTAGTTGGCGGGCTGCTTGGACTATGTACTGCGTCTGTGTCACAGGCAAGCAAGCATCGACCTGAGCTACATAATACAACTCCCTCTGATAACCTAAACTTACCGAGGAAACCTCTGATATGAGTGTGCTTGATGATTGTTGGGGGTAGGAGCGCTGCCTCTAAAACTCTTACTATTGCTTCCTCTAGGCCCAAAGGGGTAGCCACAGCCGGGATGTTCATGATGGAACGGTAGATTTTGCTGAGTAAACAAGTTTGAGGTGGGCACCGTACTCGAGTATATTGATAAGTGTGCAACATACAAGTGCCACGATATCCCTAACCTATGATTATCCTATCCACGGAATGGCGGCCAACTTCAAAGTTGAGCGTCACGAGGGTAATTTACTACTCTAGGCTCGGAAGAAAGCCTAATACATGCCGAGTGATGCATGGTGATGTCTCTGTCTCTCTCGGATAAAGTAAAAGATCCCAGGGGTAGAGCCGCTTCGCCTTTTGAGTGTCCCAGTTCACCCCCTAACCTCTGAGTCACCATTAGTTTTCCTTTGCGATTGGCTGAGATGTTTGGATATCGGCCTGAAGGGCTTTCAAATTCTCATTAGTATGCGCTAGAAGGAACCCAACCTTTCGGACCGAGACGATAGCACTAGTTAGCCATAGCAGCCCTCTAACATTGACTACATGAAATGTTTCAACCTTGAATTCCAGGGCATCATGATTGCTCACTCGTCTTCTCAAAAAGTATATTATAAAAGTACTCCCACCAGGTAGCACCATCATACACTCACAACAAACATAATACCTCTACATCTCTTAGAACACACATCGAACGCATTCACAGTTATTCAAGCAAACCCGAAAGGCACAAAATCCCGATGATCATCCTTCCCATTCTCCAAACAGCCTTCTGGTTCCTGGTGGCCTTCCCCTTCCACCTCGCACGGGCTGCTGTCCTCCCCCCGGCCCACATCCTCCTCAACATCCCACTGATTAGAACCTTCCTCTTCCTAACCCTGGATATCTGGACTTACCTCTTCCGTCTACTTAGCCAAATAACCCACGAGTCTCTCAAACGAGTCCTTCTAATAACCAAAACACTCCTCGTTCTCATGACACTAGCATCTAGCATCTACCCAGTAACCCCAACCCACGTCCGGTACATACCCACCTTCTTGAGAATGGAAAGGGACATAACCGCCTACTGGCTCGTGGTGCTCCTGACAATGCATTACATTGGACTATCCTCTGACGGGGAGATATGGCGGGTGATGGGGTACCTGAGGAGGAATTACTATGGGGTGCTGATCGATTGTGCGGTGGCTTGTTGGGGGGTTATGTGGGCTGCTGGCACTTTCACGGAGTGGGCGAAGGTTGTACTGTATGTTGCTTTCGCCATAGCGGACGTTTATCAATTGGAGTGGGTGGGTGATAGGGAGGGGAGGCTGGGGCAGCGGGAGAGATTTGAGGTTTGGGAATGGTGTGTGCGGGCCGCCCAGGATTGGCGAGTTTGGCTTGAGGCCCAGGCGGTGAACGGTGGTCATGGTGAGGATTTGGAGGGAGCGGGGCCCGATGCTCGAACTGAGCAGGCCCCCGCGCCAAACCCTGAAGCTCCGGAGAGTGAAACCACTCTAGGGCCGATTACTACTGAAGCCACTAGCACTCCTCTCAACATCTCTCATACCTAGGCTGAGGCCTAAGCTACAGATGCACTTAACGCAAATTCCTCAAAACCAGCTTCTTCTTCCCCCTAAATGCCTAACTTCGCTAGACTCATTCAGTAGGGGAAGAAGGTTCAAATTATAGTCTATCGTAGCCCTTACTATGCGATACATTACACAGAGTATCACGCTATCGTTTCTCATTTCCGGGACTTTCCCAGCGCATTTCTTAACCATAAGCTCACAGGATATCCAGTCTATGAAGACACCCCAACTAACTATGCACCCCACTGTGGCAAGTATTTGTGCAGAGTTAGAACTAAACTCGAGCTCTCGCCCAGCCAGCCAGGTAGTTTGTAAGTTAGGCATCGTATCGTAGGCAAATTCTCTATATACTATGTTTACAGCTCCGCAAATCTAATGAATCCCACCCCCCAACTCAAGCATAAAAATAATGTTCCTTGCCTATCATAGAACCTATCCATAGACTAACTCGACTTGTAAAGATTTCCCGAAACCCACTCCGCTCGGGCGAGGCCTGATAGGATAGGATTATTAATTACCAGAATGTTTGGCAGCACGATTTTTTCTGACTTAACTAGCTTATCCTCTAGCTTAGGGCCAATCCAAAGCCAGAGCAAGGCTTTCAAATCTCACTCTGCCTAATTTCACATTCCCTCAAAATAATTCTTCACAATTGCACTCCCACTCTCACGCTCTCACGAGGCCGTCACATTATATTACATTTTGTTAAACACGACAACAGCCCCATGATAGAATGCTCTCCGTTTTGGAGCAGTGCGGGACAACAGGGCAAATTATTCACTACTCCCGCGTAAGCCGCCCACCTGTCAGAATGCACAAGCACTGGACGCACACATAGTACATATCTTATGCCCGGCCACGGGTTTTTCCTCGTCGGGTACAGCCCTGGTCTCTGTAAAGCCGGATTTGCGGCACGAGTGAGAGATCGTGACCCCATGACCAAAAAGAGGGCAAGTTTGGTCTTATTTTGTTTCGATCTGCGTTGTAATACCTTCTATAATAAGGCGTTTACGTTTCCACTCCGGAGTTTTATTTCGGGTGGATAACGGATATACTAGCTAGGAAGGCAGATAGGTATGTAGGCAATGCAATTTACTACAGTGTGTAAGTGAAATATGATAGATGGTGAATCTCTCAGAACAGTGTTATTGCATCTACTAGTTCCTTCGTCCTGGCCCAGGATCGGACTTAGATGTCTATTCCCACTTCTGCCGTACTAGGCTAAACCGAGGCTTGGAAACTCCAAGGCATTTGAAACCACCAGATTCGTCATTACCATTATCATTTCTAGCACGCGTGCTACCTTAATTTTTAGAAAAAAAAGTTTAACACTATGCACGCTGCGGCGACAAACGGATAGGTGAGCAGACGGTTGGTGGCGGGGGGATATTCCTTACGGGGTGAGTCGTGTGCTGGTGATTGACGGATTTACGCTCAGAGGTCTGCATGATCATCAGATGATCGGGCTTAAACCAGACAGGTCAGTCACAGAGCCCGCTGTCGCATTGTGCCTATGACTGGCTTAGCCTTCGCGATTGTTTGGTTTCCCGGATGTTCTTCATGTAGAAGGAGGTAGAGGGGAGTGGTGCAACGCTCATGCATCACAACTTGCAGTACTCGATCGCATCAATAAAGTATAGGACTATTCTTTCCACAGCAACGGCTAATAAATAATAATGAAATAAGTACTTGTAGGAAAGATAAAATAAAATAAAAAATAAAAATTATAAGTCAGCAATGAGTTTGGTTCCCTTTTCTTAAAGTGAAATGATACTTGTATGGATCCAATCATCTCTTGTGATCCCTCTCTCAGAGAATTGCTTATTTGTTGCCTAAGATTGTTCTTGATCAAGGACAAGCAGCCCTATCATTTAATAATATACTCTCACCATTCAAAAATAACTGAGCACCTCCCAGTAGCAATCAATTGACCATGCCTATCCCAGGTGTAGCAGCAGGAAAAAATTCCACAAAAATTTTCAAGTGCCAGGGCTATGGGTAAGAATTACTATGCTAAACAGCACTCATTAAGCACGAAGACCACCTCAATAAGAGGCTCTAGTCAACCAATCACCATCTGCCCCACAACCCTGAAAAGTAAGAGATTTCATGGAGTCGCAACAAAATCGAATCAAACCTACCATCCACGAGCACCGAGAAATCTTTCCCGTGCATGGGAAGGCAATATAGCACAGGTCAGGGTTTAGACGTGGATATGCAACCAGGATCGGGAAGCTCTTGGGTTTGTGATATCTGACTCGCAGGCCCCATGGGGACCCCAGAGGGAAACGAGGGGGAGGGTTGTTTTGTGACCCTAAGGTGTGAGCAAAGTGTTTCACAGTACTAACTCGGCATTGTACTTTTTGCTACCAATGCTGATGCTATTACATGCACATAGCTAAGTCAGTAAGTGAGTCGGTTAACTAAGCACAGGTAGACTGAACAGCTCTGTAGGGGGGTAACAATGACAGTAAAACGGACAATACGTTGCGGGCCTCAGCCTAAACAATATTGTGGCTACTGGTTCTGCATATCGATACGGCCGCCGTCGGCGCGCTACCCAGAACCACTTCACAATTCAAAGCAGAGTCAAACACAGCAAAGCAAAGTGAAAGGGCACGGATACGTGTCAGGTTTGGTGAGGCTAGTGAAGGGATACGGAAGATAATGCTCGCACAAATGGTGGCAAGGGCTTGTCCCAGTGTATATCCTCTCATTACTATGTTTGAGCTTTCGACCTCAGCTAGAGTAGGCAATACATGATTGACGCTGCACATGAGGAGGACGGGAATTTTGGTTCTTTCTCCCCTCCTTTTACTTCCCACTCTGATTCTTCCGCCTCTCCCTCCCCCCATTTAACCACTCCTAGTTCATAGCATATAGTAGGTATCGTACCGGTATCCCTCTCATGTGCAGCCAGCATCTTGCACAACCCCATACTATCCTGTACCTTATCCGGCTATTCACCCATCCCTCTGCCTATCCGCCCGCCCACTCATCAATCCACCCATACCATCGAAGGTATACCGGCAGCGCCGTAGCGGAAAATTTAAATTGTAGAAGTACTCGTACTGTTGGGACGATCGGAAGATAGATCCAATTGTGACTCTTAATCAAAAAGTGCTCTATGATACTAAACTAGGTACTGTACATGTGCTCCCTTCCTTTTTTCTAAGGCTGTCCGTCTTTTTCGTGTTATGGATATGGCTACTTGCATATCATACCGCTACTCTTACTACACACTACTGCGGGAGACCGAAATAGACCAAGCCAGTGACACCGGACAAGTTGGGACGAGGATTGACGTTAGAATAGAGCTAATCCTGGCGCAGGAGCCGATTTATGCGTTTTGCGAACAAAAATATTCGCATAGCGCTCGCGCGCTCTTAAGATCCTATTGGTTATTTTTGGAGACATCCCTCCTACCCTTTTTCTCCTTCTATGCGGTAACGAGATGTATAATAATTCAGTCATGGTTATCAGTCTATCAAGGGCACCGGGGCTCTTTGTACTCAAGTACACCACTAGCTCGCCTGCTGTGCCTTATGAGAATGCCCGTCCCGCTCTACTGAGTGACTAACTATCTGACTTTATAAATGGATGATCAGTAGGTGCTCTCTATTTTTTCATTAAATTTTTCACCTTACAAGATCGGATAGAATTTAGCTCCAAAATCTGCCGTACTCCCGAACCCCATTACAACTTCAATATTAGTCGATGAATCAATCAATTTTCACCCTATGATATCTACATTTATATCCACAATCTTGTAGAACAAGACCAGGGTTAGTCTTTCCTTCACGATCGAAGACTCCGATTAAGTAATCGGAAAGCACTCCAGGAGAATCAAAACCCCGATGATACCACCCATCCCGCGATGCCTTCAGAAAAAAGGCAATGCCGCAGAAAAGGGAAGAAAAAAACCATACACACATGAGACTGCTGAAGTGAACTTGGCAGAACGCGCTCTAGGCTCTTTTGTGCCATTAGTTGTTAGTTCTCAAATTGTGATTTATCCATCTGATTGGGAGGAAAGGGAAAGATATCTCTTTTTTTTCATCTCGCTATTGTGCTCGTACAGTACCACACTCCCAAGGGGGAAAAAAACTCAAGGAAAAAAAACGCGAACACAATCTACTCGAGTAGACAGAAAGATTGACAGGACGGGCCTCTTCCGATGTATCTAGACATACAGCAGTAGCACCAGTAGCGGAGCGCATACCCCAGTTCCCCGGCCTTCTTTTTTTTGGCTTTTTTTGGCTTTTTTTTTCTCTTTCTTTCTTTCCTAGCCCTTTTCCTTCCTTTTGCTTTGCTCTAACTACCGGTATTGTACAAGCACTGCACAATAATTCGGCGCTCTAGACTCTTGCACAATGGGAGTCTACTGCAATCCCCAGCTCTTCCCTTCCTATTCTCGATGAGGGAGGCGGAGTGGTGGTGGTGGATTTTCTGCAGCCCCGGATCTCCATAGGTCAAGCAGTATTGGACCCTTACCTTACCCTAAGGTTCGCACGTCGTGCAACACGAAATTTTCAAGAAACGCCCCCCCAGAACACATGAAGCATCATACTTTTTCCCTTCCTTAGCAAAAGAGGCGATCCTCGAGAAACAATACTCGAGTAGAATTGCTAACTCCAAGTTAGCGCCTTAGACAGGCTACCCTAGCCAGAACGACAAGCTAGGAAATCATCTGCAAGGGATTTGCCAATCCCCCATAGCGATGCAGTTTCCCAATTCATGCTCTTAAGGACAGTCACTTGATAGCCTTTAGTCATGATGGTCTGAAATCGCTGAAAACAAAAAGAAAAGAAAAGATGGAAAAGAAAAGAAAAGAAAAAAGCAAGGAAGAAACGCACGAGAAAAGAAAAAGGAAAAAAAAGAAAAATCAGGAACAGAACCAGCAATCGGCTGCGGTATTTTGAAAGGTCCCTACCGGTACTGAACTCGTAAGTTAAGTAAAAGTCATAATAAGAACCACACACCAGTTCAGGCAACAAACGCAATTGAGAAAAAGATAAATATATTTTTCTCAACGATTCCGATCTTCCCATACATACTGTAGAGAAGAAAAAATTTCTCTGGTTTTAAATACTTTTTCATTTTTTTTCTTCCTCTCTCTAGCACCGCATCCGCAGCGCCAACACCAGAAGCAGACAAATTGCGAATAAGGCAGTAACATGCCGGAAAGGGGAGGACCATCTCCGGAATCCTCACGGCTCGTCACTCGAGAGCTGGCATGCGTGGGGGACTGAGTGTCGAAGGCCCCACAATTGTCACTCTATGACTGTTCATTGTGCCATTGGACTACTTGGCTCAAGTACTCGTACAGCACAGTGCAAACCGACACCTGGAAAATATCTATTTCCCCATGGAGAAATTTTGCACCACCCGAATATGGATGGTACCGTAGCTGTACGGTACTCTACTTTTGTGCATCGGGACCCCCATCACCGTCGTGCCCCATTCCCGTTTTCGGCAGTGAGCGAGGTAGCCGTGGGCCGATTGAGAAGTTATGGGGATTTTAAGACCCTTTTGTTTTATTTCTCTCTTTTTTTCTTTTTTCCCTTTTCCACTCTAAGCCGGAGGGAACAGGGCTCCCAGACCCTGCCCGCAAAAGGAGAAGCGCGAAAGCCATACCTTTTAAGTATTAGGGGTCTTGGACCTCCCCACGCTTAACCCTTGAGAAGGGAAAAGGTAGGGAGTAAGTATTGTAGGAGTACCGGTAAGAGAAAGGAAAATGGTATTGTAAGTGAACTCATTACGACAACAAAATTAACGTCGGGAATAGGATTAGGAAATTTGAATGAAAAAGTGAAAAAATCGAACGAACGAGTCAACAAGAGCAGTTTCTACGCTCTACCGTATTGGATCCACAGGTGAAGCAAATATGCTGTCCCCCCTATCGGGCCGATGTTTCGCCCGGCCTGTTTCAACCACCTCAGTCCTAGCCAGTCCAGTATGGAAGTTTTACCTCCGATTGCCTTTGTACAGTACGGTACTGTACGTACAACACCGCGCATGTACAGACAACTTTCAGGCGTTAACTCCATTCCAAACAAAACCGTAGGACAGCGCTTCCCTAGCGGAGGATTAAAAAACGACGAAACGAGTCTTGGTAAGTACTGCTACTATTAATGCTACTACTACTACCATCTTGAGGTGCTAACCTGAGAGTAGCTAATTAAAATAAAAGCGGGTACCGCGGGTCAACAACTGTGCTGGGCGAAATGTACCCATATCACACACAAGGCCACGCATCGCGGGACGAATTTCAATTTACATCGATCGAAGGGCTTGCTGGAACTTGGCTTACTTGAGCGACGACAGTCACTTTTTTAGTCCAGTTCAGTTCATTTGGATGTACCAGTCTCTCTCTCTCTCTCTCTCTCCCTTCCTCGTGCCAGTCGGGACGTGTATCCACCGAGCACACTACACCACACCCGAAAAAGAAAAAAAATCCTCCCATATAGGGCAAGAGCCCAACCCTGCACAGCTTCACAACTCCTCACTCGTGCTACGATCCCGCCAGTACCTAAATCGGCAAACATGCGATCGACCGGCCGAGCGTTATCTGCCTGTTTGGCTGCCTGTCCGTCTGTCCGCCCCACCCCTCCGCTCAATTCCTCCAATCACCAATACAGTTCAAGGCCAGCTCAGATATCGATGCGCATTGCAAATCAGACCCTGCCTTACTCAAGTACTTTGCCTTACCCTACCTACCCACCCTGCTCGAGTACTTGCCTCTCACTCGGAAGAGGAAGGGTCACAAGTGTGGTCTTGTGATATCGAACCCGCGCCCATACCTTAACTGCACTGTACGTGCACTGGACTTCTGTTACATACTCCTAATGTCGAAACGTTTCTAAAAAGGAACCGCTATTGCATACTGCCCAGATCCAAGCAAAAGGGCCAAATTTCGGTGGCATGCAATAGCAGTCCTTTTTAAAAACGCTTCGGCATTACGAGTACGGTACGTGCATACATACTACCTCTCGCTTGCCCGGTCCGGTCCACGAGTGGTCCTGTGATTCGAGAGCTGGTCGGACGGACAACTGCTGGCGATGAATCATTCACTCGTGGGTATCCGCAGAGGCATTTCAGTTTTAGGTTGGTTTTAGCTTAGTCTCCTTTCTTCTTCCTTCCTCTCCCTCTTTTCCCCTAAGTTAGCCCGAAGTGATTGATCCATGGGATCGGAATCTTTTTTTCACCCTCCCTTCTTTTCTTCCTCCGTTTCTAGACCCTGATGGGCATTTACACCGGGACTAGGAGAAAAACTTTCTACCCTCACTATTTGTCAAGGACCTAGACCGAAAGCGAGTGATTAGACATGATTGACTGTGAGTTATGTAGTTAGTTGTGACATTTGGAAAGAAAAAAAAAGTGTGGATCTGTAGGTTTAGGGCTCAAGTATTACTATTACAATTTTTTTCCTTCACACATCTCGTGATTACGCTGTGCGCGATTGCATTTAGTCATGTCGAAATGTCCCACCGAAGTCGCTATCATTATTATTATTCCCTTTCTCCCTCTTCTCCTCCTTTCTTCCCGGGAGATGAACAGATAGATAGACAAAACATTCCCAAATCCTCTCCCCCCATCTCTTCTTCCCTTCCCGCAAAAAATAATAATTTCCCCTTCATTCTTCTTTTTTAAGATGGGGCACCCGTCTGATCATCAGGTTCCAGTCCAGACCAATTACAAACCCATCCAAAAGAGAATAAAACCTTTCTCCCTCCCTCCCTCCCCAATCCCTCCAGCCAAGAATTCTTCTTCCTCTTTTCCCTCTTATTCCCCTCCGCTATGATACCGGTATTATTCAAGTACTCGAGTACAGTATTATGTATCGACTTGCCGGTCGCTCTACAGTAGTATACCTCCAAACTACTGAGCAAATACCGGTACAATGCCGATATTGTATTGTAAAACACCCACTATAAAAAGGGTATATAATTTTTAAAAAATGCCGCCCCCCTTCCTTCCTTCCTTCCTTCATCAGGCCCATCCATCCATCCATCCATCCATCGAAAATCTCAGGAACACTTTTTTTATTCAAATATATACAGTACAATACCTCTCGATCTCTCTCCAAAACGCAGCGCTACCTAAGAGCGCGGCTATTCATAACGAGACCACAAGTAGGAACGCCAACTGAAACGTTTTTCCGCCGATCTTCCTTACTGGGAGTGTAACAATGGCAGTTTATCACACAAGAAAGGTTTTTTTTTTTTCTTTCGCCCTTTTACTTTTTTTTTATACTTTTCTTTTCTTTTACTTTTTTACTTTTTTTCCCTTTTTCTGTTTTCTTTTTTTTCCCCCAACGATGCCGGTACTCTTTCTTTTTTTCTTCCTTTCTTTTCCTTTTCCTTTCTTTTCTTTTCTTTTCTTTAGCACGGTATGGGGTAGGTGGTAGAGCATCATAGGTATCATAGGTAGGTATGTGTGGTTTAGTGTTGCCTTCCAAAGCACAGCAAAGCACGGGAAGAAATAGTTATTGATTTATTGATTTACTTATTTATTTATTTACAGTATCATCCACCCGGGGGCTAAATAACATATCACAAAAAAAAAAATCCGCCACTTTGAACGTGAAGGGGTCCACTTAACCTACTGTACCGTACCGGTGTCCTATCCTATCCAATCCAATCCTATGCCTCCCTCTTTCCTACCCACTTAGCTACCCAGCCTACTATGATACCTACCTTTATACCTATGATACTCGAGTACTTGTCCATAATACCTATCATACCTATAATACAAACCCGCCTTCCTGTCTAGAGGGCCCTGCGATAACACGCAGCTATACGAGTAGGGCACCACGACCACGACTATCGTATCACCACCACCTGCCCAAATCACCTACGAACAACGGCGATAACGAAACTCTTATGAATCTCCTTCCTTCACTTGGTCTCTTCCTCCAAGTCGATATCATTTCTCACAAAGTCTACCTTACTTATACTTTACTTTACAGTACCTTGTCTACAGTACAGATACCAACCACCTTTAACACCCCGAACCCACTCCCTCAGCACACGCCATTCCCTCCAAAGAAGGAAAAGAAAAGAAAAGAAAGAAAAGGGAAAGGGAAAGGGAAGAAGAAAAAAAAATAGAAGAAAAAAAACAACTTCCTTCTTTCTTCCCTCCTTCCTTCCCTCCACTTTCCTTCCGGAAAACCCTTTCTCCGAAACGGACCCCAGCGAGCGTGCGCGCGTGCGCAGGTTTAGCTCGGTTCGGCTCAGTTTAATTTTTACTTTTTCGATCCAGGACCGTATCACTTGTATTATAACATCCATTACTTATTTCATAGTAAGCATCATGTTGGGATGGATAAAGCCAAAGTTAGCTTCGGCACCACCACTACCACCACCACTATCAGCATTAACATCACCACCCCTCCTTCGTGCGCTGTACAATCTGTGTGAGGGGGGGTAAGGCTATGGTAGATACAGTACCCCAGAAGAAGGGCGGTTTCTGAAATCTCGGGGAGTATTAGATGTATGTATGTATGTATATATGTAGGTATGTGTGCTATGTATGTAGGTCGGTGGGAATGTATGTACTGTGACGTACTTTTCCCGTTGACGATGGTGGTGGTGATGGTGACGATGACGATAATGCTAGCGGAAGCCGACTTCCCACGCTACTAGTATGTGCATACTGGAACTGTAGCTATTGTACGATACGCTAGCGTGGGGAATGAAGAGAACGAGAAGTAGAAGGAATTGGATCAAGTGTTTATGAGTTGAGTTGAGGTTTCCATCAGCTGACAAGGCTATCGACTAGGTTTTGGTTAGAGGGGGGGCGGAAGAAATATCAGACCATTTTCTAGTTTGTCACTTATGTTGAGGGAGGGAGAGGGAGGAGGGTTTTCATCTGATGTGGAGGAGATTCAAGGAAGGTCAAACTAGGCAGGTCGAAAGGGATAGGGAGAGAGGAAGAGGGAGAGAGAGGGAAAGAGAACGACAATGAGAATGACGATGATCATGGAAGTTAAAACGTGAAAACATACATACGTGCATAGATTACTTAGGGGGGTGGATATAAGCAGTCCGATATCTTCAATAAAATTTTAGAAAATCCCACCATTGATTGGCCGGGATTGCGTGCTGCTCTGCCATGCCCAGTGCAAAAGATCCTCGGCACGACTGACAGCGCAGCAAAAACTAAGATGTAAGCTAGCAAGCAGTTACGGTAAACACTTGCAGCTCATCTGGTCCTCAACCTCCAATCACGGGTTATGGCTGATATGTCATTGAGTTTTGGATCTTTTATCCTCGAGGACGTGTATGATACTAGTACCGGTATATGTTTTGAAGGAGGTAACATTGATTTGAGTAAGTAAACAGCTCTTTCTCCTTTTCCCTATCTGCTTCGCCTTAGCTTAGGGGCGGGGTAGCCTCACGATATTTGACGTGGGCAAATTGATACTGCTGCTGCTCCCTGTTTGCTGCCTGCTTTTTGCTCCTGCTCACGAGAGAGGGCTTTTTTTTGTTTCACTTTCCCCAATCCCAACTCCTGTAAAAATAAAAAAAATATCCGCAGTTTCCTCACAATAATATCAGAAAATCATTTTATGCTTTCGTTGTCGAGCTCTCTCTCAATATCCTTGATTTCTCCCGTTTTCCTGCGCTTGCTTGCATGATGACGGATTGTGGCCCCTTGTGGAAGCAGCCATGGAAAGTTTTGCTCTAGTGAATGGTCTTCGTCCCGCTCCAATCCTCGTGAAAGGCACACCATACCCAGGTCGCAGGATTGAGGCCGCTTTTTGTTTTTTCGGTGGTGACGCACCAAAAGAAGCGCGGCCCCAACCCGGAGACATGAGTACCGGTAATTCATTTTCCTTATTGCTTTTGCTCCTAAGCGACCTATTTCCCGAGTAGTGGACCCTGGGGAAGGGGTGAAAGCAAGAAAGAAGGAAGAAAAAAAGTATCATCGGATGAGGATCCTCGAGAAGGTGAAGGAAAAAGAAAAGAGGGCAGAGGACAACCCATCACAACAAGTTCATCTAAGAGCCGAATCGCGTCAATCAATCAGTTTCAAACGTTTCGACGCAAACCCCTTATCTAATGCTTTTTTTCTTTTTCTTTAACCTCCCCCCTATTCCAACCTTTCTCCTTCAACACTTCCTTTTCTTCTTCCCGTCCTCCCCACAATTCTATTGCTCCGACCCAAATGAGCTCCTAGAAGGGAAAAAACAGAAGGCTTTTCAAGGCAATCATTCGTCCAGTGCATATTCACCTGTTGTACCTATCAATTTCCCCCGAGATAAAACTCACAGCGAAGACGATACTCGAGTATAGATTTCCCAGCAACACGCAATCATGCCAGCAGAAAGACAAGTAGGCACTAGAAACCTCTCTCTCTCCCCAGGTTAAGGTTCCCCGCCTCCAATTGCCCTACCGGAAATCCCCATTAGTCTGCCTTTCCGATGCAACAGAGAGCAGAAAGCAGCAAAAGGCCATTTTATAATAAATCAGTTATGAGATGAGAAATAAGAATCTGGAGAAAGATCGATCGAGAAGAGATATATGATAGACTTATTATTATGCGGCTCAAAAATAATAAATAATAAAGGTCTGGTCGACCCCGATTCGGATTATTTTTTTTCATGATGGAGGGGCAATGAGGGGCAATGGAGGGGCTCATAGTGGGGTTCAGGGTCCGATAACCAACAGGGCCGAGCCCTATCGATTATCGATAAGTTAAGGCAGGCAGGTGAGCAAAGCAAGCGGGTAGGCAACACGGCCTACGCTCGTGAAAGAGAGGACTAAGCAACTCAGGCGTTCTTGCCAAGAATCCCTCGACTAGCCGACATTTTGTGGGAACAAAATTACAATTCACACATAATCGCACCAGACCCGATAAGCGCGAAAGAAAGAAGGAGTGAAAAGAGATGCAGAAGCAAAAAGCTTAGGTGTGATCAGGAGGTTCGAAAAATATTGCCACGGCAGGGGCGAAGTACGAATTCATAGCACTCGTGCCGGCACAAACAGCATGGCAATTGCACGTTTCCAAATCTTCAAACAGGAAGGGGCATAAAAAAAGCAGGAGGGGGAGAAAAAGGAAAAGGAAACAGCACTTTCGCTCAGGTTATTAAAGGTGAACAAAAAGCAAGATAGGATAAGACACGATACAGTACCGTGGGAGAACACAAAGAGGGAAACAAAAAAGAAAGAAACGGAGGGCAAGAACCAGCACATCCGTGCACGCACGCAACACACGAACGAACGGCTGTACTGTACGGTACGCATTTCTTTTTTAAGAGGAAAAAAAAGGCCATATCGTGTTCCTCCGGTCTCGCCTGATATCTACGTCATAGAGAGATTCTTGACTCTCTTGATATATCACATTTCTGAAACTGGTCCCTCCCGGCACTGTATTGTAGCAATAACAAGTCCCCCCGTGCCTCCGGGAGACTACCTACATCCTTTCCTCTCTCTCTCTTGCGTGCCTACGGACGGCGGCGGCGGTCAGTGACCCTACCGTACTCAAGTCAACCCTCCTCCTTCCCACCACCGCAATGACGGCCACCGCCCCTCCCCCTTGTTCAGTACTTGCGTAATACCTCCAACAATGGACTCCCTCGTACCAAAGGAAATCCGATACAGCAAGCCTATGATAATGCACAGTGGCAGCCAATCCCTTTTTTCCCTACAGTCGTGGAAAACAGAACCTAGACTACATGCAGGGCGGCTCCCGCGGCCGTACAGGGTGTTAAGGGTAAGTGAGACGAACTTGTTCTCACAGGCTCCTAGATCACTTGCCCAGCGAGAGAGCAGAATATCATGAGATTTCTATGGTGGGAATTGTTTGTTTTCACCCGACTTTTTTTTTCCTCTACTCAAAAAACTGCCAAGACTAGCACTTTCATGGTTACACTCACCAAACCTTGACCAGTTAAACTCGAATTCGTCTGACCTATGCTCACCCCCCTTAATGCATCCCTCATCCCAACTGGCAAAGGCAAAGACAGGGCAACGCAGCTTCCCTGTCTCCGGTAAAATGCAGCAAAGGCAAATGGGAAAGGGCCATGCAATGGGAATGATGGATGGATGGATTGATGGATGGATGGATTGATGGATGAGGAAAATGTGATATGAAACGCTGCATGAAAAAAAAAAAAAAGTGAGGTTCTGTGTACCCGTAGTGTAGCAGTGCATAGTATGATATTATGGTATGGGATTTGGGAAAGTTTGGGTTTGCTATAGTTGAGTATTTGCATGGACGTGGATATATGGTTGAAAGAGGAAGGAAGGAAGGAAAGGAGACAGGCAAGAGGAAAGCAGCACTCGGCTGTGAAATTGCTGGGTAGATGGACGGTCGGATGGATACAGCGGTGTTTAACTAGTGCGGGTGGTGGTGGTTCTTAACCCACCTCCGTTTCTAACATGAGGCCGGTGCTGGCACTGTACTCGAGTAGACTACGGTGCAGTATGTTGCCATACTACAGAGCAGAGAGGGCATGTGCGGTACCGTACTAGCACAGTAACCTACCGGCAGACAAACTTCCACCTTAAACCATGAAGCGGCTGATGTGAAACCTACAATTACACCAAAACCAGAGCCCCGGAGGTCCACCTCTACAGAGAGAGTCAGGACTTGAAGTCCCATTGCAACTTCAAGAACAGAACGAGAGAACAAAAAACCCTATTCTAACGATACCAGTGAGTGGGTACCTAACATTTCTCTCCAGATAACAATGCGGCGCTTATTATACTCTCCTGCACTGTACCGCACTACCGTAGTGCTGTACTGGGTGTGAGAAAGAAACTGAGCGAGTTATCCGGGTAACAGAACAAGAGTTTTGCAAAATTTTGTGCGTGCCGCAATTAGCTCTCTCTCCACGGCTGAGATTTTCAAAAATCCTTGTATACGCACCCGGATACGTTTTCTCGCACAGAGGAATATATTAGGAGGGATGGGGGGCACGTTATCAACTCACACAGTAAGTTAGGCAGGCTTAGTATCACACGGTAGAGTTCATCTCAAGTCAAAAATGTCACGACCCAGTCTGCCTGTCATGGTGCCGTAGCCGTACGGGTACCTGTTGTATCATATCATTATGCTTGGATTCTTCACTCGAGTATGATACAAACAATACCAGTATGATACAACACCATAACCCCACGCAGCTTCCAAAGAACGAAAGGAAGAAAGAAGGCTCGGATAAACTACAATGTCACATCTTAGATAGACCTACCGGTAGGACTTTCTTTCTTTCCCTCCTTCTACCCGTACAGTACTCGAGTATATACAGTGCAGAACAGCACGCTAGATTGAAGTCGAGTCCCACCTTGGCCGTAGTGACACACCACACACACCACCACCGCCACCAAGAGAGAGGCGACATGGTGACTTCCAATTCGGAAACACGAGTACTTTTTTACAAACGGCCGGCTAGCCAGCCAGCCCGGCGTGAAAACCGTTCCCTATTACCCATATACTGTATACTGTACCTATCTCTCACCCGCACCACCCGCACCACCCGCCCATCCGTCTCATCCTTCGCGGAGGGAGAAAGGTAAGCAATAACGGGCTGATCTAAACTAAACTAGCAATGATCAAATATTTACTATATAATAATAATTCTATTATACCAACAAGGTTGTAAAAAATACGATAAAAAAACCGGGGAGGTTAAAAAAAAACGCCTGATTGTTAATCCAGCCCGAGGGAGGACCTGCGTGCGAGAGGGGAGAAG
The DNA here is from genome assembly GCA_003521225.1 of Tuber microsphaerosporum. NCBI lineage: Eukaryota > Fungi > Ascomycota > Pezizomycetes > Pezizales > Tuberaceae > Tuber > Tuber microsphaerosporum. The sequence goes on along the minus strand of QOVD01003384.1, from coordinate 9,613 downwards.
GAGAAAGAGAAAACAAAAAATGCATTTCTTTTCTGTATCCGGGCGGAACGGATTGACGTACCGTACCTAGCGTACAAGGGGTCAATCAATCAATCAATCAAGGATAAATAATGGTAAGGACGATGCGTGACCGAATTGTCGGTAGGAATGGTATCTACTAGTAGAGTATGTATGGTGCATCGTAGTGCACGGAGAAATGATCTACTGTGCTTGTATCGGAACTGTATGTACTCGAGTATGCCTCGGTCGGTCGGTTTTTGGGAGCGTGAATCGATGGATGGATGGGGACCTATTTAGCTATATACTACCGTGGCTCAATATACCGATCTGGAAATTGATTCTTTCTAGAGATTCTTGCTGGTCGGTGGATGGATAGATTAATAGATAGATAATTAAAGGTTACCTAGCTTTTTCTGATGAGTAGTGTGTGATGCTGCTGAATTTGACCAGAATCGACATCAAGGCTCCCGCTCTGTGTGCCTTTCCCCCTCGTAGTATAATATAATAGTAGGGTGAAGCAACGAAATAGAGAGGAGGAGAGACGGTGAATGATACAGCAAAAATTTTGTGTGGCAAAAACATCAGATCTTATAAGGCTGTTTCCTTCTATTCACTACCTCCTCCTCCTCCCTGCTTCGTTATAGATAGCAGAACTTTCTCGTATGGCATGTAAGCTGCATACACCTATACCGCACGTACGTACCGGTACCTAAGCCAACCTGCACAGCTACAAGAAAAACAAGAAAGAAAGAGACGACAGAGAAAAAAGAGAAACAATTGTGGCGGCGGACCTAGAAAGCGAGAAAGAGAGGGTAAAAAAAAAGGAAAAAACGCCACGATCAACATCATACATGTCCTCCCCTCATAGAAGGGATGATATAGATCTACAACGCATCTAAGACATTCCTGTCCTCTTTTTTTCTTTTCTTTTCTTCTTCTTTAAAAATACCGGTAGTTGGTGAATTATTTGACCTACCTACGGTGCCATACTCGTGGCACAGTACTAGTATACCAAGCCGGCCGGCCAGCCAGCAAAGTCAATCAATCAATCAATCAATCAATCCATACCGCACCATACCCATCCATAGATAAGGCAGGATAGGGCTGAACAAGAGGAGTGGGTATAATTGCTGTATAGTACTAGAACAGAAGGAAGGAAGGAAGGAAGGGAAGTACTAGTAACGTAACGAGATACCGGCAGGGCAGGACAAAACAGGGGCTTTTGGCATCCGGCTATGGAGGCAAGAAGAGAGGCTGAGAGAGAAGCCGAGAGTGAGAGAGTGAGAGAGTACATAAGAGGGAAAGAAAAAGATATTTTATACCGGTGTGTCGTACGGTATAGTATGTACATATGCGGTCTACGAGTACCTACTCGAGTACCGTATGTATCTTCAGCTCTGCTGAAAGCAACCATGTCCATCATTTCCAGCCCTTTTTTTTTCTTTTTTTCTTTTTCTCCCTCTCTCCTTCTTTTCTTTTTCTTTTTCTTTTCCTTTTCCTTTTTCTTTTTTTTTCTTTTTACTTTTTTTTTCTTTCCCCACTCCTAATCGAATTGCCGGTATTGTATTATTTATTTTATTTTATTTTATTTTATACCCTTCGGTCAATGATAGCTGTTGCGGCTCATCCCTCGTTGGCTGGCTGGCTGGCTGGTCGTTGTCGTTGGCTTTTTATCAGATCAAAAAAAAAGTCTATGCAAAAGGCTAAGATCAAGACTTGACCCGGAGATCAAAATTAATGTTTTCGGATATCTGCTTTATCATAAACAAATGAACATATAGATAAACTGCACAGCACAGTACCTACCTACCTATCTACTTCTTTCCCAGTGTTTGGCATATGTACTGTATATATGTATGTACGAGTTATGTTAGATAGACAGGTATACATACACATCACACATACATACATACATACATAAACAATTCGGCATACGGATTTTACCCTTCCGCACCGGGTGGATCTATCTCTGCGGATAAATAAATCTAGAACGGTAGGCCAAACTAGCTCACATAGAGTAATGTAGCGGTAAGAAACAAAAGGTCCACCACCACCACTACCACCACCACCACACACACTTTCACCGAAACGAAACGAGATGAACGAACCCTCAACGTCATGAATGGCCCAGAAATGGAAAGCGCCGAAGCAGGCCCTGCTAACGGGTCTTCCCTTCCCATCCCTTTCGTTTTCACTTTGGAAGGGAAAAAAAAAAAGGACTTTCGGGAACTATCGTAGACAGACACCCATATTAATATTGCTATCGTATGAGTAGAGTAGACCAGCCGCTATTCCTCGTATCGACTATCCTTATCGGTGAATTTCCACATCCAGCCGGCGACATATGGTATCTAATCATATGGTAAGGGTCAAGTTATTGTAAAGAACCTAACCGTTACCTTACCTTACCCTAGGTAGTCGGGTGCTATCGCGTCTGCCGCAGCACCCACTCGAGTATCCGGAACGGCGAGAGGGAAAAAAAGAAAAAGAAAAAAGATCATCCCCAATGAGGTGTATTGCAGACAGGCAGACCGACAGACAAGACCAAAAAACGGGAGCAGGAGAAAGAGCGAATCTGCCGGTCAGTCCCCATCAACCATCAACCACACGTGCACATGCAGGAAAAATGAAAATGAAATAAAAATCCAGAAAAGAAAGAAAGCCAAGGACCCACCACCCACAAAGGAAGCACAGAAGAAGGAAAGGAAAAAGAGTGAGAGGAAAGGAAAGGACACTTCGTATCGTACCCATCATGCTTACAGCACGGTACAAACCGCACCGAAACCGGCACGCTGCAGAAAACGGCTACAATACAGCGGCACAGTGTACCGAATACCGCAGCGTCAACCATTGTTTCGCGTGGTTGCGCAAAAAAAAAAAGGAATAACAATAATGACCCTTTTACCTTTTACCAAGCCAGCGATCCCACAGCGCAATTATTACCCACCCCCACGCTGAGCAAGCCTCCCCCCGACATATACCTTGGCACCGTACCACTGGCGGCGCTTGTATCGATAAGTTTAAAGAATCGAGTCGGAATGAAACGAAATAATTATGTTCTGTTCATAAAAACCCGGAGCTCCCGCATTGCCTTCCCCTGCCCTGCCCTGCCCTGCCTCAGGGTATGATATCGTCGTGCTCCTAGCAGGCAAGAAGAACCCGAATAAAACAGGGATTCACGGGATATATGGTAAAAAATCCGTAAGTACTTGACGCCCATACACATCCACGACCCCTGTTTTTGGATACCTCTTGTCTGCTACTGTACGAGCATTCGTACCCTACATGCACGATACAGGCCCGGCCGACTAACTTCAGCCGGTTGGTAGGTCGGTCGGTCGAAATAGTGGCTGGCTTCGTTGCTCTATCTTGTCTTTTTTTTTCTTTTTTTTCCTGTGAGACGGGGATGGAAGCATAAAGTATCATAGCGGTAGGGAGAGGCAGAGGCGGAAGAAGAAGGAGAGGAAGAAGTCATGTGCCCTGCTAACATAGCAGACATGCCCTCATGCCATAAGGAAGTGGACGGTAATTGGGGTTTCAGTGCGGTATGTAAGCAGACTACCGGTACTCGAGTACAGCCGCACCCCCGCCATCCCAGATGGCCAAAATCGAAGGGATCGTCCGGTACAGCGGGGGATCCGGGACAAGAGACCAGGCCCCGGTGTACCTGAGCAAAGAAATTTGGGACTCACGAAGGTTCGGATGGGACAGCGAGGTATCCGGATTATCGAGATCCGTGGTTGTATGACGGATGGAGGAATGGGGGGATGGAGGGATGGATCAACCAATCGAGCAACAGGGAAAAGGGGTGGTGGACAGACGCTGAAGACGAGTAAGGTTGAACCATGACATGGTTTTGTTTTACAGTACTAGTATTTCATCTCGTCTTATTCTAGGGGGAAGGTGGGTGATAGGGTCGACCATTGTCTTTACCTACCGGTACGCACGCGCGATATGATATACTGGTATGCGTGGTATGATGCTGGAGAGGCTAGGCTACTGTATCATAGATACTAGCAGGTCGGGGGGGGGGGGGTTTATCCTGAATGTGAGCAGCTAGAAGGTGACTAGCTGGCACAAAGTTGGATTGTTTGAGCTTTGTTCGCGAACAAAGTTTCGATTCCCACGATAGTTTGGGCTGGTGAGGTTTTTACTTGTACTTGTACTCGAGTACTCCACGCTCTACAGACATGGGAGAGTACCGTAGGCGGAAGCGGCACCACAACCACATCACGTACCGTAGCCCACACACTGCCGTATGGCACCCACTCTTTCCTCCCTCCCTCCCCCCCTTCCTGCTGTTCCACTCTCACCTCTCCCCAAAAAAATAAAAAATAAAATCGATGGGTCGCTCGCTTCGCGAACAAGGGCCACCACCACCAGCTCAGGCAATAAAATACCAAGCTTCACACCTGTAGCAGTGAACCACCACAAAAAGCAGACCATCACGGCGTACAACGTGAGTGTGAATTGTAGAACACTTTCTGTGCTCCCAAACTTTGTTTTTTTTTTTCACCTGCGACCCAAGCGAAGCCCAAAGCACCACTCACCAGGCGGCCACGGTCGTTTCGGGCGCGTGGCGTGCTGACGCACTTTCGATCTTCCGGACCAATGAGCTTCAATTCGACAGGGAACTCCTTTGGGATGGATTCGAAAGAAAATCTGGGGTCATGCGGGCAATCGAAGGGTGGTGGAGTGGAGCCCTCTCTCAATCCTTGTGTAATTATTACTGTTTTTGTTTTTTCTTCTTCACAATCCTTACGCTCTCCTCAGACTCCTACTCGATGCTTGCTTGCCTGCTTTGTCTGCCTGCCAGTTCATCGAAACGAGAGATGCGACGGGCGGTATAATCTTGCGGATTGGCTTGGAGGAGTTTGAGGGCGGCGTTTGTTTGGACTGATACCGGTAGTTATTGTAGTTTAGTAGAGGCTAATGTGTAGTGATGACAGTTGGGAGGCAGGTAGTCCAAGTCTTGGAGAGGGTTCACTCGCGGAATCGGAATCGATGGGTCGGCTTGTTCCTTTTTTTCATGTCTCAGTTTGGTAGACATTATTGATAAGATGATTGAGATTATCATGCTCGAGTACCGGTACGGTATGACGGCCTACTGGTACATTCTCTGCTGACGCTGCTGCTGCTGCCTAACTACAGTACCAGTGCCGTACTGCGCTATCGACCTCTCATTAGAGGCGAAGGATAGGTTGAAAGTTTGATAGTGCTTGTATGGAGTCGAGGAATTGGATGGAGCCTTGCTATGCTCGTATAACACTCTATTTGCAACAGCAAACGAACGAATCTAATGCTAACCGGTGGAGAAAGAAGGGCAAAAAGTGAAAAAAGTGACCTATTATGCTCGGTCTACATCACAGATTGGTAGAAGATATTTGGTGAACAGAAGTCGAATACCGGTAGTAGCGAAATTCGATGCTCAGTGTGGGTGGAAGAAAAAGAAAGAAAGAAACAAAAAAGGGAGCTCCACCGCTGCCTTGTACGGTAAGGTGAAGGGGAAAGGGTCCTGCAAGAAAAGCTCGGATGAACAAACCAACTGCAGCTTCAACGGCCGAAAAACAACTTTCCACACACACCTTCCCTGCTCCTGAAAGCCTCCCTCTCGGTTCTGACGATATTTCAGCTACTGTGCTCGAATATTATCACCTGTCAAAAAACAATTTCTTTTTTTTATATATGGCTTTTCTGCTTGTATCTTTGTTTTCCCCTTCTTCTCCCATCTCCATTCGCGCTGGAAGCTTGATTTTCAAGAAGGCTGGCACAGAAAGGCTGAGCAACCAGCCTGAGTGTGATACAGTTTGGCGCAGAAAGGTTCGGTTCAGAGCTCCGTAAGGTAGGTAAAGTGGTACATGAATTGCACACCGTGTTTGCACTTGGGGTTTATTAATTGCCCAAGGGATCGAATAGATCAGAAACTTTCCGCTTCATCCATTGGAAGAGAAAGAACAGTGAGTTTACCATGCTCGGATATCAGCATTAGTCCGTGAGAAGTCCTAATGAATGATCGTTTCTGATACGCAGCTAAGCAAGAGAAGGAATTCCGTGGAGGCTTTACGATTTTCTATTTGCCAGAAGGGGTATCCACCGCAGTTTGACCAATGCGATGATGTCTCCGGATTAACTCCCCACCCGAGCATCGGCAACCTGCTGCGAGACATACGCGCATCAAATGAAACGCGAAGGCGGCAACATCTGAAGAAAAAGTGAGATATTATCGGACTCACGCTCTGAAGAGAACGAGGTAGAGAAAGTCCAAACAGAATAGCCAGACAGACAGGTAGGTAGAGGGAGGCAAGTGCGAGTGAGCAAAGAAAGCTGCTAACCTAATACTGGTATAGAGATAGGGTACGGTTGGTCGGGTTGGGGGGGAGAAAAAAAGAAAAGAAATTATGAATCCTCAATCAGACCTTACCAGATCTGTTTTGTTGTGCATTCCAGACGTTCGCGAGTGTCCCGTATGGCTTGGCAGGGCGCCCGTTGTCTCAGTCTCCCAATGAGCAGGCGCCGGCATCGCGTGCACTTTACCCTTGCGGTTTGGGTTGGGGCCTTTTCCATATGCGCCTTGTGGCTAGTCTCGATTAGTGGACGAAAAGGAAGAGCCTTGAATGTACCTCTACATGCTGTGTGTATCATGGTGGAAGAACATGCCATAGGATAGGCAGTGTACCGGTGGCGCTTCTTCGAATCCCTCCCCCGCTGCATCCACTTCTCTCTCTGTCCTCACGCTTCCCACATCCCTCCCTCTCACACACTCACCCTCGTTTTCAGGTTCAACGCACAGCTAACATGCCTTTTACATTTATTGGATCGCCCAAGCCTACAGTACTTTATCTTGAGACGGATATCTCACGGATAATATTGCTGCTCTGGTTATCGACTAGTCGCTGTGCAACATCATACCATCACTCGTAGGACGAGCGACTGGGTGAGGGTCGGCATCCTGTTTGTATGGTGCGATGTATATGTATATTTATATGTACGTACGATACGGTACGGTACGATACGATATGTATGTACCGGTATGTGCGTATGGGTAAACTAAGTGCGTAGATACCCTCTATCCCAATTCTAGACTAGGGGACCAGTTGGGGGTGAGGTTGATGGCGGTGATGAATGATGCTGGATGATGATTATCTTTCACAACCCCCACCATGTACCTCTCTCCTTACCGTACTGTACCTCAAGGGCTTTTCAACCGCCCCTCCAATGCGCTACCAGTAATGCGTATCTGTAGGCGAACCAACGCGCGAGGATGAACTTTGCAACCGGAGCTAGGGTCGCGATGCGATTACTGGTGCAAGTGCTGCATGTACTCTACGGGTGCACAGGCATTACTCGAGCAGCATAGGCACAATTCACGGGTGAGCGAGTGAGTAAGAGTGCAATTTGGTGAGTAGGGACCTTCCTCGTACCTTGTCTACTGTATCGGTATGCCCATCCGTTTACGAATTACAAGTACGAGTATACTAGAATCATTGAGCGTTATGTACGAGCCTTTTCTAGCCTCTTCTCACACTAGCTTTCAAGTTCTTGTACTTCCGTTCGTTCGCGTACGGTACATCGCACTTACTGCTAGAGTATATGGTGCCATACTGTACATCCAGTCTCCGTCAATGTGATTGCTGGATGTCACGGCTGCCCGGTCCTATCACATATCTCCTATCCGGATCCCTGCCCATTTCGCACGAAATGGAAATGGAAAAGGGAATTGAAAGAGAAAATACAAAACAAAATAGAATAGAATAAAGAATTCTTTCCCCAGCTTTTTTTTTTTTTTTTTTTTTGCTTTTCTGTCTCATCGTTTTGTTTTTTCCCTCAGACACCCAGACCGAGTTGATCATCAGAGACCCCGACTCACGGTGGCTGCATGCAAGCCAATTGAGCGTTGACGAACCACAGGGCATGTACTGCCCTGGGCTGTGAACAGTGCCGCGACATAGGCCGAGAGCGCTCTGCTCGTGTCGCCGAGAGAAAGCGAGACGAGCCCCAGACATTCAAAACATGATGCAAGAGATACTTTTACCAAAGGGCGGCTGTTTCCCTCGGTTTGCAATTGCTATTTCGACGTAACTCTAACCTGATGCCATACCAATTTAACGTCAGTTAGGAAAGGATGGCGTCTTTTTTTATTCCCCTTCGCTTCTCCTGCCCGTCCAGTTTTTACTTTTTCTCTTATGGCACCATTCTAAAACTGCTTCTTCCCTATTATGGCTCTTTTTTTTTCTTCTTTTCTTCCCTTCTCTATTTTTTCTTGCACTCTTGCATTGATCAGTCCTGGGGCTAATCATGGATCAAGAAGTTAAAAATAATAACGTAGGAAAATAACAACCCCGAAATACAAATTAATAGGAAAAAAAAAAGTTCATGCATCGTATCACGGCCGGCGGGCTGGGTCAGCCAGTCAGCCAGTCGGACAGCTCGAAAACCAAAACCAGACTGACTAACTGGGTTGACTGACAGCTAGCTGGGCAGGACAGCCGGCCAGGCCAGCTAGCTAGCCATCCGGATAACCCATCACACATCCAGGACAGTCCATATCCCCCCGACCAGAGCGACAACTGCTCGGGCACGGGACGGGTAAGAAGAAAGAAATGGGTAATGCTGCAACGAAACGAGAAAGCTAGGTACTGAAGGGAGAATATAATAGAGATATGCGGCTTGCAAATCAATCATACAAAACGAGAAGGTGTGTTTGGGAAGGGAAGGAGGAGCCTCCTCCCAGCGAAGGCCTGGTGTTTAACTGCATAATTGATGCACACCGAAGTCGGGAGGAGCACGGGGGGGTGTTGTTTGAAGAGGTGGCACTGTACCATAGAGCAACACAAGTTTACCAATTGCATTAGTAGAGAGGGAGCCAGTAGACAAGAAGAAAGTGCGAGGGAAAAAATTCCTCAGTGATTGCCTGTAGTATTATTACAAGTACCCGGGTGCTATTTTTTCGTGCAAGGCAGGGATTGTTTTGTAGCTTAACCTGCCTGGTTAACTGTTCACAGACTTTCTAATGGATACTTGGACATCCGTAGGGAAATACTGTAGAAATGATTTTGGTAATTAATTCCTTCTCGGTGTGTCCTAAAATTCCTTGCTTTCAGACCGCTTGTAACGCCGGCCTATGATACCAGCTCTCATCCAGTCGCGGGCTACAGCTCACGCACTCACTCACTCACTCGCTCACTCACTCACATAATCTGGCTTCACAACCTGGCTCTCTCTCCTTGCAGTCTCGGAGTTGAACTGTCTGCTTGCACTTTTTGCTTGATTGTCAGTCTGCTCGACCGTCTATTTGTCGATCCGTTTGGTCGTTCCTGGGCACCCTAGACTTCAAGCCTACCGGCATTACGAGTACCTCCCTCCTCCACCTTCTCGTCTTATCCCTCCTTCTCCTAAGGTACTTCTTCTACAGGTACGCCCCGGGTTGGCCCGTAATTGAAGTCAACCAGTCCAGTCCCTTCGTGTGTTTGCTCAAGTCACACACTCACACTCGGACCACACAACTGTCGGTTGTCGAGTCACCCACGCATCTGCCAGACCCCATCCAACAGCCCAACGCACCTGGCACCAACCCACCCCTCCCACCACAGTGACCACACATCCACCACCACCC
>QOVD01003382.1:16182-26389 GCA_003521225.1 Tuber microsphaerosporum | reverse complement strand
AGGGGGTGGGGGTGCGCCAATGGAGGGGGAGGTATACCGAAGTGAGACCCTTCATCCAAATCCTGTTCGAATCTGGGGCCCTGTAAACTGACAGAGAGGGGAAGTCTTTGGGGAGGCGAGCTGTAGCCGGGTTGAGGCTGGGGGCGGCGCAAGCCAGCCTTAGGGCTGCCAGACGAAGTCTGTATGTGGTGTAGGCGGCGAGGAGAGGGAGGGATGCCTCCCTAGAGAGGATTTTGACAGGGCTTGAGGAGAAGCAGTTGGTGACCCATCTCTGCACTCTGTGCCAGAAGGAGTTCATCCTGCTTAGGAAGCCGGTGTTCGGGCGGAGGAGGTCAGTGCCGGACGTGAGTATGGGGAGGATGACGGACTGGGCCATTTGGTGGGAGAGGAAGGGGCGTATACCAGCCTCTGGTGACGCAAGGCGTTTGAGGAATGAGAAGGCCGCCTGAGCTAGGGCCAGCCTCATCTCAAAGTGCTGCATGGTGTTGAGGGAGGGGGACAGCCAGTATCCGAGCCAGCGAAAAACTCTGACAGGGGGGAGCAGCTGTCCTTCTAACGAGATGGGGGAGCGTGAGGGGGGGCCCCTTTGACTATGGGATCGCTAGTGGATGATTTCAGTTTTGGGTACAGAGAAGGAGACACCTAACTTCTGACCCCTGGCCGAAATGGACACAAAGAGGCTCTGAAGGCGTTGAATGTTCGTCCTGTATGAGTGGGATCCGACTGTGAGAGCAAAGTCGACGACGTAGGAGACCGTGAGGCCCTTGGGTATAGAGAGGTGGAGGGGGCTGACATATATCAGGAAGAGGAGGGGGGAGATGGGGGATCCCTGAGGGGTTCCTACCGAGACCAGGGCGGAAATGTTAGGGGAACCATGGTAGAGGAGAGTCCACCTACGGTTCGTAAGGAACGAGGACATCCAGTCAACGAGGTACGCGGGAGTTCTTGCTTTGACGAGGCGGGTTCTGAGGATTCGAGAGTCGACGTTGTCAAAGCCGGCTTTTTGTCGCGGAACAGGGTGGAGACCTTGAGTTTGGGCCTCTGTAGGTATCTCACCTCATAAGGGAGGGTGGTGACCGCGTCAGAGGTGCTGACGCCCGGTAGAGAGCCGAATTGATTGGGGTGGAGGAGGCCGTTGTCACGGGCCACCTTGAGGAGCCTGACCGCCATGATTCTCTCCAGGATTTTGGAGACGGTTTTGAGGAGAACTATGATCCGGAAGGAGGCGGGGGAGTCATATGAGGGCTTCCCAGGCTTGTCAAGGACGACCCTGTTTGCTGCCTTCAATGAGGGGAAGTGGAAGCGATAAGAGACCAAAGGGGAGAGGAGGTTGCTCAGAATGTCCTTGTTCAGTCTGTGGACCTTCTTCCAGACCGAGTATGGGATGCAGTCTGGGCCGGGCGCGGACAACGGGGAGGACTTGCTGAGAGCCGTGGAAATGTCTTCCAGCGTGAGGGAGTCGGTGTTCGAATGGGGAAATAGGCGTGTGCCAGCTGGTAGTGGTTCCTTGCCAGGGAAGAAGTGGGCGAGGAGGGCACTATTTATGGCTACCGAGTCTTTGGCGCCCGGGAGGCTAGGGAAACCGGGGGCTTTTTTCGGGGCCACAAACTTCTTTGCAGTCCAGATCGTTTGGTGGGTGGCAGAGGCAAGGAAGGAGTACCATTAGCCAGCTTTAGCCCTCTTGATGGCCTTGAAGTAGCCATTCCTAGAGGACCTGGCTAGTGTCTTGAGGTGGGGGAGGTCTGATTTTCGGGGGGCCCGGACGCTTTGTTGTCTTCTTTGCGGAGAGCCGTGAGGAGGGGGGTCCACCAAACTAACTATTCAACGCATTTTTTTCTTTTTCGTATTTTTATATCAGATGCTTCGATTCCCAACTACAAGGCTCAAAGACTATGTGCAGCGCTACCTATAGTAAAGAAAAGCCCCAACCCCGCCGAGAACACTGGAAAAAGCCATCGCCCCAAGTCCCTATGGTTCGGGACCAACCGCATGATCTCGCCCTCAAGAAATACAAAAATACTCCTCACTGAGAAGCAGGAGACAACAGGAAAACCAGCAACCCGCACAGCTCCCACTGACGCCGAACGTTCCGCCAGCCAAAACAAAAGAAACCAAATTAATATTGCATTAGGAAATGTAGAGAAAACCAAAGGGGTTGATAGCCGTTGGGGTCCGCTGTGGCCAGAAATGTCCAACCGAGCAGATCATTATATCTCAGCCCAAGGAAGGAAACCGCTAACCGAGGTAGTGCAATACGACTAGTTACCGAAACCAAGTGGTGCCCCCGTAAGCTGCAAAGGGCGGGAGGTGGATGAACAGCCGACCCGGTGAAAAGCCGACCGTAGAAAGGAATGATAGCTGTAACAGAGCCACTGGGCGAAGATCAGAGGAGGATGGAGGGAGCGGTAGCCAACGTGCTAGAAACAGCCAACTAACAGGCCAGAGCCGAACGATTTTCGAATACGACGCGAGGAGAAAGGAACCGAGATGTTACTGACCAAAGCTTTCCCCTTCAAGGGTCGAGCTCTCGAGACCAAGAGCTACTCTCACCACAGTCCGGACACCGTAACGCCCACCGTAAACGCAGAGAGGAGGTTTGCTGACCGTGTAAAGTCGCTAAGTGAGGCGATGCAACGACGGAAAGAGGATGAGGAATAAGACGGAGAAACATGTAACGGCCCCTAGAAACACGCTTGTGCAGGGCGAGATCATGATAAGGGCCGAGGGGTTGGAGAGGGAGCTGTCCTAGGCCGAGGCCAACAAAGGAACAGGCTTTCGTGGATGGAGTTGACGATAATATTTCATGATGTTAAAATTTCTATCACTGGAGGTGGAGAGGAGATCATTGGTGCAACTAACTACTCGATTGTTTTTTATTTTCTTGTTTTAATATATTTGATTCGTTTACTAAATAAGAACTAACTAGTGCGAAAGCTAACTAAAACCGCTAGGTATCAAAGCTAAAAACCTCAAACTACTCTCCATCCCATGCGCCCGATACTATAACCCTCTGATCCAGCCCGACAACTTAACTACTTTGTGTAGAGGTAGAAATCAAAGTCCGGTAAAATGGGTAAAAACTACAAAGGAAAGAAGATGCCAGAAAACTTTGAACCAATAATCCACCACAGACGTGGAGCCCAACAAGAGAAAAATCAAAGCAACAATGAGAAACCTATGAAGAAACAAAGAAGGCTGCAAGCCCAGCATGAAAGATACCCCCAATACCAAACCGTAGGCTATACCACCGGACCAGAGCAGACACAAGGGCTGATGATACCAGGACCATATAGGCCGGCAACAGGGGCTGAAGGAATCCGAGCGGGAGATCCATAGGACGAGCCGGCGCGGTGGGGACGTGTGGTGCAGGGAAATGCCCTAAGGGCCCACCGGGAAACAAGACCCGGAGGGCAGAGGTGGTAGGTGTGAACCCCATACAATTAACCGGTTTCACTGCCACGCACACAGCCATGACAGATCCCAAGGCCAGAAAATCAGAAGGGACAGGGACTTGGTGGAGGAGGCGAGGTTCGAGCCAGGCAAGAAGGGGACCCTAGGGGAGGCATGCTGAGGGGGGCGAGAGGAGTCACCTAGTAGTAGGGTACCAGCCAGGGAGCGGAGTGTAGCTGTAACAGAGCAACTGGACAAAACCGGGAGGGAGAGGGTGGCTAAAGCCAGGAGAGAGGAGGGCGGAGGGGGAGACCCAATCAAGAAGTGTGAGTCTGACCGAGGGAAGCGAGATCACAGCTTTTCGACGATGCCGACTGTACCAAACAGAGTTCCCTGGAGATAGTTCAACACCAGGGAGCAGAGCCCCCGGGGCCACTACTTCACCGATAGCCCGAAAGTGCAGAAGGCCATTGAGGAGAAAGGTGTTACCGACCGTGTGCAAACGCTAAGCGAGAGCAGCGAAGCGAAAGCGAGGAATGGGAGAGGAGCGACCGTCAACCCCCAAGACAAAGACTGCCCGAGAGCAGTGCCATGAGAAGGGGAACAGAGGGGAGACGGGGTTGGAGCGTCACCCTCCTAGGCAACTAGGCCATCAGAAGAGGGGAGAGGGGGGGTGGTTGACGATAATTCTCATTGTGTTGAGAATTCAATCGGGGGCGGTGTAGAGGAGATGGTTCGTAACTGACTACTCGACGGTTTTTTTTTTTTTTTTGTTATATCAACTTGCATTTGTTTACAACTACCGGGCACAAAACAGGCATACATCAACAGATATGGCCAAGAAATAACCACGATCCATCCTGGCGCCAGTGGAAAAAGCCATCATCCCAAGACCCTCTGGGACGGGCCCAACCGCACCATCTCGCAGACAAGACAGAAAAAGAACATCGGCTGGCCGAAGCGGACGACAAAGTGGATCCCAAAAACTCTAGAAGCAGGAAACAACTGGAAAACCACTTGCCATAAACTCCTACCCCCTGACAAAAAGAACACTGACTACGCAGCGAAGCAAGGAATGACATGTCTAACCAATACAAATGAAAGGGAAGACAAACAAGAGCAACCCATGAGAAAGAAAACCCAACTGAGACATAGAGTAAATACTACCATAACAACCACGGAAATGGGCCGGCCATCACCCTTGAAGCGGAAACGAGGGGCAATCATAACACGAAAGAAACTGGAAAACAATTATATCGTTGCATGGCTGAAAGTCGTTCAGGGAGGCGGTGCAATACCATGAACAGTCGTAACCGAGGAATGGGACCGTGGGCAGTCTCGGGGGCGAGTGGAGCCACCAGGCAGAGAGGATACCAGCCGAAAGAATGATCCAAGCCGACTGTGTAAGTGAAGGCAAGGGAGGAACAAGGGGCTGGCTGTAACCGGGCCACGGGACGAGACGATAGAACGAGGAGAGGGGGTGGAAGGCAAATAGTTCGCTAGAAACAACCGACAAACAGGCCATGCTCGAGTGATTTCAGACCGAGAGGACGAGAGCGAGTACTGCGAAGTTACTGACCGAAGCTTTCCCCAGCAAGGGACAAGCCATAGAAACAAGGGCGTACTTTCACCGAGGTCCGGACACCGTAACGCCGACCGTAAACTTAGAAAGGAGTAAAGCCGACCGGGACGATCGCTAAGCAAGGCCTGCGACCGTGGGACGAGGGGGTGGGTGAGAAGAGCCTTCAAACAACTCCTAGGACAGAGCTTTCTCAAGGCGAGGCCATAATAAGAGAGGAAGAAGGTAGTGTCATCACCCTCCTAGGCAACGAGGCCATCACAGGAGAGGAGAGGGTGGGGGCGGAGTTGACGATGATTCCTCATGGTGTTGAGATTTCAATCGCCGGAGGTGGAGAGGAGATCGTTCGTGACTAACTACTTGACGGTTCTTTTTTTTTTTTCTTTTTTTTATATCATATATTTGTTGTTTTAAGGTAGAAGAAATAGCATGCATCATCAGATACGGCCAAAACAAAACCCACAAACACACAACAAAACAAATCAAACAAAACCCAAAGCAAAACTAATCCTCCATCGCGTCGAACTCATACGCATTTGAAAATTTTAACAAAAACCAAGTACCCTGCCGAAACCAAACTTACGACTAACAAGAGTACATCATAACGCATTCTGAACATAACCCAAAAAACACTATTAAACTAGGAAAGTACCGTGGCATTGCATATCATCAGGCCCCTGGCTCTTCAGTTAGTGATTCCTTCTAAGAGGTTGCCAGGGGGAAGAGTTTTGGTCGCGGACCCCTACTGGGGGGCGCCAGAGGAGTAACGGATGGGACAACTGGTGGTGGTGGGACATGGTAGGGGGCCATGCCGGGGGGGAATCCCGTGGCAGTAGAGAGGACGTAGCCGGCCAGGCCTTTTAGAAGAGAGGCGGATTCCCATAGTGGGGACGGGGAATCCAGCGACAAATCCCTTGGGAGGAAAAGCGAGCGCGCTTCCGATCTCCAGGGGCAGGTCAGGATGGCGTGTTGAAAATCTTCCACTCCAGTCTTACAATGAGGACATAAAGTGCGGTCGTCATGGTTGTATCAGGAGGGGTGGCCCGCGAGGTAGCTCTTACCGGACCTCATTTGGTGCAGCCTTCCTGCGACGAAACGGAGGAGGCCCTGGAGGGGGTGGGGTGAGAGGGAGGCGGGAAAGGTGTAGTAGGCAGGAGGGGCAAAGCTTACTTTCCAGCAGGAAAGGAGAGACTGCCTGAGGAGAACCTTGAGGCGTTTGTTGGCCTTGGACATCAGTACCGGATCTCGGAGATGAACGACCGAGCCCGAGAGGTCAGTCTTAATCATTGGGAAGAAGGCAGGGGAGTCGAGAGCCACAACCGCTTCGTGGACGATCGAATCGAGGGGAAGGTGTCTTCTACACCTGGTCGGTAAGGAGGCCCAGTTGAGAGGGAGTTAATTTGGTGGCAGTTTAGTAGCATACTGGCGGGCGGAGATGGGAGTTCTCAAGTCATCAAGACTAGGGTAGGAAGGGTGTAGTCTGGCGGTCGCAGGATTGGCAGAGGGAGGAAGGTATGCGATACGCAGACCTGCGAGGCGGCGCTGATGGGCGGCTAGGAGGGAGACAGGGGGGAGGCACGATTCGATGGCTAGGATGCCCGTGGGGGTGGAGGAGAAGCATGAGGTGGACCATCTCTGCACTTGTCCCCAGAACACCTCCATCTTATCCAGCATTTTCGAGCCAGGGATGAAGAGGTCAGCCCCATATAGGAGGACTGGGCGGATAACCGCCATAGCCAGGCGGTGAGAGAGGAAGGGTGGGATGTCTTTTGCGGGGGAGCCAAGCGCCCGGATGACAGCAAAGGCACCTTTTGCCAAGGAAAGTCTCTTATTGAAGTGGGGGGAGGTGGACAGAGTAGGCATGAGCCAATACCCAAGCCATCTGAGAGAGGCCGAAGGGCGGAAAGAACATCAGTCGAGGAAAATTGGGGATAGGGAGACGAGGCCTCTTTGTAGTGGGGTACGCCAGTGGATGATCTCAGTTTTGGGGACCGAGAAGGGGACGCCTAGTTTGGCACCTATATCGGAAAGCGTCCGATAGTGACCTGCCAGAAGTGAGACGTTTTCCCCATAGGAGGGGGAGTAGACTGTAATAGCGAAGTCATCCACGTAGGGGAGGACCAGACCACGGGGTATGGAAAGGTGCATTGAGGAGACATAAATCACGAACAGAACGGGCGAGAGGGGTGATCCTTGGGGCGTACCGACCGAGACCGTCAGGGATGTCCGAGGGGATCCTTGGAAGAGGAGGCGACATTGCTGCCCATGGAGGAACGACGAAACCCATTTCACCAAGTAGATGGGGGTTCCGAGTGACTGTAGTTTGGAGGAAAGGACCGCGGAGTCGACATTGTCGAAACCCCCTTTGATGTCCAGGAAAAAAGTGGAGGCTTTGTAGCGACAGTCTCCTTGTAGTGCCCCAACTTGATGTGCGAGGGTCGCAGCTGCGTCAAAGGTGGATATGCCAGGGAGGGATCCGCACTGATCTCTGTGTATGAGTCCTAGGGAGCGGGCCAGCTTGCCAAGCCTCGAGGAGACAATTCTTTCGAGGATCTTGGAAAAGGTTTTGGGTAGGACAATCACTCAGAAGGAGGCCCGGGATTCATAGGAAGCCTTGCCAGGCCTATCCAGGATCACACCATCAGCTTCCTTGAGGGAGCCAGGGAGGTGGCCGTGCGACAAGAGTGGGGATAAAAGAGCGGGTATTAGGAGCGGGTACTTAGAGTGGACTTTCTTCCATACCGAGTAGGGGATCGTGTCCGGGCCAGGGGCCGATGTGGGGGAACAAGTCCTCAGGGCCGTGCCTACATCTTCCTTAGTAACCGGGGGGGCGTCAGGGTCAAGGTTGGCGAAACTGGGGTAGCCAGGGGCGGGTCTTGGGGGGAAAAATTGATTCAAAAGAGCCACATTGATCTGAGAAGGTGTATCGGCCCCGGGGAACGAGGGGAACCTGACTGAGGGGGTTCCGGAAAGAGCACGCCTTACATGCCACACTGAATGAGCGTTGGTGTCAGAGAGAAAAGAGTCCCAATGCATCTTTTTAGCTTGCTGGATGGCTTTGAAATAGGCGGACCTGGCAGACCTGGCTTCAGCTGGGGGGACAGGGTCGTTTACTAGGTTTGCCTTGCGGGCACACCTGGAAGCGGCATGATAGGTTTTTGTGAGAGAAGACAAAAGGGGGGAACACCAAGGTTTGGCCATGGGGGAGGGACGAGAAAAAGTAACATTTGTGCGGAGGGCCTGTTGGACCTTAGAGAAATTGGAGTCGAACCTGGAGTCAAGCTGCTCAACGGTGGGGGAAGGGATAGGTGCAGTGACATGGATTTTGTCTAGAACCGAGGACGCACCGTCCCAGTCTAGTCTTGCCAGGTCGAGTTTCGGCGGAGCTGGGCGAAAGGGAGAAAAATCAAAAGAAATTAAACCAGGAACGTGATCTGAGCTACTTGACGGGAGGGGGGTGGACCATTCCGGCTTAACCAGTTTTGAGAGTGGGAGATTTGCAAACGAAAGATCCAGGACGCCAGGTCTGGCGTGAGCATCAAAGGAAAACCTAGTGAAAACCCCAGGGACATTCAAAAGAGAAAAGCCCGGAGAGTCTGCCCGGTCAAAGTATGGGGAGGTTCGTGACATTTCTGACTGATTGAAATGCCTTAGGGGGTCTGCGGAGGGGTGATGGACATTGAAATCCCCCAGTAAAAGAACTGGAATAGTAAAATTTTAAAAAGTTGAAGAAGGGGAAACCGAAGGGGCGCCCCCAGAGCCAACGAAATTATTATAACAATTAGAGACCCTCTACCTATTGGCTGAGCCTTTCGGGGGGGAGTCCGAAAACAAATCAAGGGAGAAATAACTGTTCGAGCCGGAGATGACCGGAAGAACAGAGGCCCGTTCCAAAAACGATGAGGAGATGTAAGTGGCAAAGCGTGGTTTTGGTGTCTCAGGGGGGGTGGAAGAAGAAACTTTAAAGCCAGAAAAGGAGGGAAGGCGGCCAAATCTGACAGGAGGGTCTTGAACCGCAACAATATCAACGGGGGAATCTAGTTCCGTGAAAGGACAGAACAAGGCAAGAAACACTGTCCACAAACTACTCGAGGGTTTTTTTTTTATATCAACTTGCATTGGTTTTACAACTACCGGGTACAAACCAGGCATACATCATCAGATATGGCCAAGAAAGAACCCCGATCCAACCTGGCACCAGTGGAAAAAGCCATCATCCTAGCACCCTGTGGTTTGGGCCCAGCCGCACGATCCTTTAGCCAAGAGAGAAAAACAATACCGGCTGGCCGGAGCGGAGGACAAAGTAAATCCCCAAAACCCTACAAGCAGGAAACAACAGGAAAACCACTCGCCATGAATTCCTACCCCGTGACAAAAAGAACACTACCTGAGCAGCGAAACAAGAAGTGAAGCGTCTAACCAATACAAGTGAAGGGAAAGACAAACCAGAAAAACGCAAGAGAAAGAAAACCCAACCGAGACATAGAGTAAACACGACACTAACGTACACAGAAGGGGGCTAGCCATCACCCTTGTGGCTAAAACGAGGGGCAATCATAACACGAAAGAGGCCAGCAGAAATTACATCGTACCAAGGTTAAAGTCATTCAAGGAGGCGGTGCAATACGATGAACAGTCTTAACCGAGGAATGGGACCGTGGGCAGCCGCGGAGGCGAGTGGAGCCACCAGGCAGAGAGGATGCCAGCCGAAAGAATGACCCAGACCGACCGTGTAAGGAGAGGCGAGGGAGGAACAAGAGAGTGGCTGTAACCAGGCCACGGGACGAAACGAGCGAACGAGGAAAGGGGGTGGAAGACAGACAACTCGCTAGAGACAACCGACAAAGAGGCCATGCTCAAGCGATTTCGGACCAAGAGGACGACAGCCAGTATCGCGAAGTTACTGACCGAAGCTTTCCACAGCGAGGGACAAGCCATAGAGCCAAGGGCGTACTTGCGTCAAGGTCCGGACACCGTAACGCCGACCGCAAAGGTAGAAAGGAGTAAAGCTGAGAGGGGCGAACGCAAAGCGAGGCTTGCGACTGTGGCACGAGGGGGTGGGAGACAGAAGCCTTCAAACAATTTCTAGGACAACGCTTTCTAAAGGCGAGGCCATAGTAGAAGAGGAAGAAGGTAGTGTCGTCACCGTTCTAGGCAGCGATGCTATCAAAGGAGGGGAGAGGGAGGGGGTGGAGTTGACGATGATATTCGATGGTGTTGAAATTTAAATCGCCCGAG
>QOVD01003382.1:0-16143 GCA_003521225.1 Tuber microsphaerosporum | reverse complement strand
TTTTTTTTTTTTTTTTTTTTTTTTTTTTATATCATATACTATTGTTTTACAACTACTGAGGTACAAAAGATAGCATGCATCATCAGATATGGCCAAGAAAAACCTCAAACAATCCAACCTGGCGCAAGTGGAAAAACCCATCATCCCAAGACCCTCTGGTGTGGGCCCAACCGCACGATCTCACAGACAAGAGAGAAAAACAAAGCCGGCTAGCCGAAGCGGACGACCAAGCAAAACCCCAAAACCCTACAAGCAGGAAACAACAGGAAAACCACTTGCCATAAACTCCTGCCCCCTAACAATAAGAACGCTGCATCCGTAGCAAAACAAAGGAGTGAAACGTCTAACCAATACAAATGAAAGGAAAGACAAACAAGGGGAACCCATGAGAAGAAAACCCAAACAAGAAATAGAGTAAATACTACACTAACGATCTCAAAAGGTTGCCGGCCATCACCCTATTTGAACCAGGGAACAATCATAACACGAAAGAGACCGGTAGGACAATTACATCGACCAAGGCTTTGGAGTCGTTCAAGGAGGCGGTGCAATATCATCAACTGTCGTAACCGAGTAAGGCGGCCTGGGGCAGCCGCGGGGGGCCAGTTGAGCTACCAGGCAGAGAGGATGCCAGCCGAGAGAGTAAACCAAGCCGACCGTGTAAGCGAAGGCAAGGGAGGACCATGGAGGTAGCTGTAACCGAGGCTCGGGACGAGACGATGGGACGAGCTGAGTGGGTGGAAGGTAAACAACTCGCTAGAAACAAACGACAAACAGGCCATGCTCGCGTGATTTCGGACCGAGAGGATGATAGCGAGTACCGCGAAGTTACTGGCAGAAGCTTTCCCCAGCAAGGGACATGCCGTAGAACCAAGTGCGTACTTTCACCAAGGTCCGGACACCGTAATGCCCACCGCAAACGTAGAAAGAAGTAAAACCAACCGGGGCGACCGCTAAGCGAGGCTTGAGACCGTGGGACGATAGGGTGGATGAGAAGACCCTTCAAAAAACTTCTAGGACAACGCTTTCTCAAGGCGAGGCCATAATAAAAGACGAAAAAGGTAGTGTCGTCAGCCTCCTAGGCAACGAGGCCATCACAGGAGAGGAGAGGGAGAGGATGCAGTTGCCGATGATTTCTCATGGTGTTGCGATTTCAATCGGCGGAGGTGAAGAGGAGATCGTTCGTGACTAACTACTCAACCATTTTTTTTTTCTTTTTTTTTTTTTCTTTTTTTTTTTATATCAACTTGCATTTGTTTTACAACTACCGGGTACAAATCAGGCATGCATCATCAGATATAGCCAAGAAAAAACCCCAATCCAACCTGGCACCAGTGGAAAAAGCCATCATCCCAAGACCCTATGGTGTGGGCCCAACCGCACGATCCTGTAGACAAGTGAGAAAAACAAAGCCGGCTGGCCGCAGCGGACGACAGAGTAAATCCCCAAAACCCTAGAAGCAGGAAACAACAGGAAAACCACTCGCCATGAACTCCTACCCCCTGACAAACCGAACACTGCCTGAGCAGCGAAACAAGGAGCGAAACGTCTAACAAATACAATTGAAAGGAAAGACCAACAAGAAAAAGCCATGAGAAAGAAAACCCAACCGAGACATAGAGCAGACACTACACTAACGATCCCAGAAATGGGCCGGCCCTCACCCTTGTGGCGAAAATGAGAGGCAATCATAACACGAAAGAGGGCAGCAGAAATTACATCGTACCAAGGTTGAAAGTCGTTCAAGACGGCGGTGCAATACCATGAACAGTCGTAACCGAGGAATGCGACCGTGGGCAGTCGCGGAGGCGAGTCAAGCCAACAGGCACAGAGGATGCCAGCCGAATGAATGATACTAGCCCATTGTGTAAGCGAGGGCGAGGGCGGGAGAAGGGGGTGGCTGTAACCGGACCATGGGACCAAGCGACCGGAAAAGGAGATAGGGTGGAAGCCAAACAACTCGCCAGAAACAAGAGACAAACAGGCCATGCTCGAGCGATTTCAGACCGAGAAGACAACACCGAGTACTGCGAAGTTACTGACCGAAGCTTTCCCCAGCGAGGGACAAGCAATAGAACCAGCGGTGTACTTTCCCCAAGGTCCGGACACGATAACGCCGACCCTAAACGTAGAAAGGAGTAAAGCCGACTGGGGCGATCGCTAAGCGGGGGTTGCGACCGCCAGACGAGGGGATGGATGAGAAGAGCCTTCGAACAACTTCTAGGACAACGCTTTCTCAAGGCGAGGCCATAATAAAAGAAGAAGAAGGTAGTGTCGTCACCCTCCTAGGCAACGAGGCCATCACAGGAGATGAGAGGGAGAGGGTGGAGTTGACGATGATTTCTCATGGTGTTGAGATTTCAATCGCCGGAGGTGGAGAGGAGATCGTTCGTGCTAAGGAGATCGTTCGTGAGAGGAGATCGTTCGTGCTAACTACTCGACGGTCACTGCCCCTTTATATAGGTGTTTCACCCACAACCCTAACCCTGGTAACTCATACCCTTGAGTCACACGACCTCATGACTCGTAACCAGTCATTTGCGAAATCCATCACCTGACTTCTACAAGTCAACTGCGCAACATACCTAAACCAATCATAATTCAATTAACAAGTCATGTGTGTAACACGCGTCACTTGAGCGAAACCCATGACTTGTAATGTGCGTCATGTGCGAAAATGAATAAATCATGTAATCACAATTGTAGTCATATGAAAATCATCAACCAATAACATTATAACGATGACATCACAAGTGCGATTCATTTGAAACAAATTACAAACCTATGACTCATACCCATGAGTCATGTGCAACCATATTCCTCGCTTTGTCAGGTTTGTGACATTAGCTTTCTTCTCCCCTAGCATCGCTCCCTCGATGGCTAATCGTGGAATTGCAACAACCTTTCTCCCAAATATTTGATATGCCATTTCAAATCTCTGTTGCTGCTTTCTTTGTTCCTCCACGCCGACTTCATTATCCTCAAAATGTTGCGCCCTACTTCCAGTGATCCAAGTTGGTCCGCGATTGTTTTCTGCTGGTTTCGGATTGTTTCGTCTTGGATTCGTATCATGTCCTCGAGTTGTGTGTTCTGTTTCATCATGCTTTCGATTTGCCTATGCAGGCTGTCGGAGTTTGGAGCAGTTCCTTCTCTTTCCCTTCTCTCTTCCTCCTCTTTCTCACCCCTCTCCCTCACAAGCTGGGTCCTCACGTGTTCTCTCCTATTCCTGGTCCCTTGGTCTTTTCTGCTCAACAGTTCCTGAGCTCCCCCTGGTCTGGGATAATATCCCACTTTGATTTTTTCGTTTTTGTGGAACGTGCAATTTTCTTTGAAGAAAACGTTCCAAGTATTGATTTCGTGGTGCGATCTTGGCTTTGGTCTTGTTGGAGAAGGAGGAGGAGGAGTTGGTGCAGACTCATACGTCGTTGAGTATAGTGTCGTTAAGTCGACACTGTCTCTTCGTAGTTTCTGAGGGAGCCAGTTCCCCCTTTTTTCGCAGATGTGGACTTGACATTCGTCGTTATAATAGTCCGTCAATGATAGACTGAGATGCTTGTTCCTTTCCATGTTCCGTTTTGCCTTGAGCTGGTCTGCATCCAGCTCCGATTTTGGTGGCCCTGAGTATGGCGGGCTAGTTGGCGGAAATGGGCCGCAGCTGCGATTGCCGTAATCGCCCCATCCTTCTTCGGCCATGAGTGGTGCGGCGATCGGTTGTGCGGACTCCACTTTCACCCATTCTTGGTTTATCTGGGTAGCTGGAGTGGAATCGTTGAATTGCGAGCTCGGCATTGTTGAAGTTTTCTGTGGGGTACCAGGTCTTGTCGTGTTTTGGTGAATATCCCGTCCACTTAGGTCGATATTGCAAGTGGTTTCGATGTACTCGACAGTCGATGATTTCTTCGAGTTCCAATTCGTTTTCTCCGTCTATCTCAATAGGCGGAGGTGGAGTTTGGATTTGTGAGGGAAATCTGTTGTCTTTGTATGGTTCGAGAAGTGAGATGTGGAATGTGTCGTGTATCTTCATTGAGGTGGCAGAGCCAGCTTTTCAGCACTGCTGCCAAGCTTTGCCACTATCTTGAATGGTCTCCTTTTCTTGTAATCCAGTTTTTTTGATTGTCTCGTGGTCTTGATGTTCCCTGGCAACAACCAGACTCTATCTCCTGTTTTGAGATTCGGATTGGGTTTTCGGTGTTCATCGTAGTATTCTGTTTGTCATAATTGTGCTGCCATAATCTCGCTTCGTAGTGTGTCATGTAATTCCCTCATATATTCCATTGATATCTTTTTCGTTTGTATCAGATGACCAATTGTTTCGTATTCGGGGTTGATTCCGTAATTTGCATAGAATGGTGTCATTTTGATCATCTCCTGATATCGGTCATTGTAGGCAAATTCTGCCAGTGATAATGTCTCATACCAATTATCTTGTTGGTAATTGATGTATGCTCAGAGATATTATTCCAATATAGCATTAGTCCATTCTGTTTGTCCATCCCTTTGCGGGTGAAATCCCATGCTGAGTCGTTGTTCAATTCCCATTTTCATTGAGGTGTCTTTCCACAAGACTGATGTGAATAGTGTGTCTCGATCCGTGATGATATCTCGCGGGATTCCATCCAGTCGAACTATTTCTCGTTGAAATAGATTTGCATACTGCCGCCCGTCTAGATCTTTTTGGCATGGTATGAAATGACTCATTTTGGTCAGGCTGTCTATTACTACCAAAATGGTGTCATAATTGTTCGATATCAGCAGATCCGTAATGAAAAACTCCATGGCTATTGACTTCCATGGTCAATAAGGTGCCTCGTTTGGTTGTAATAATCCGTATAGTGCGTGTCGGACCACTTTTGTCCGCTGACATGTGTCGCAATTCTTGACGTATTGCTTGATTGTTTCCCTCATGTTTGGCCAATAATATTTGCGGCATATGAGTTCGGTCGTTTTCGCCGCTCCTCCCTGTCCTGCTTGCGGGACATCGTGGTGATTGTAGATAAGGGCGGTCCTTAGCCCTTACTCGTAAGGTATCCATATCTTTCCTTGGTACCATAGGTATTCGTCCTTCCATTGGCATAGCCCGAGTGCCACCCCTTTCATCTCTTTTTCTCCTTTGTTCAATGCTTCCTTGGTTTGTCGTATGTATTCGTCTTTTTTACTTGCTTCCTGGATTTTTCCTTTGTCCATGTCCTGGAATTCCACTAGTTCCAATTCATTGATTTCCTCCCAATACTCTTCTTTCGGAAGTAGTATTAGAGGGGTGTTGATGCGCCTTGGATCTACGGCCGTTGGTAGGTCTCCAGCTCTTCGGGTGAGTGCCTCGGCCTTCCCGTTTTCATTTCCTGGTTGGTCGTATATCTTGAAGTCGAACTGACGTATTCGTAGTTCCCATCGTTTTTGCCCTGGCTGAGGTTTTTGATATCATGAAGGTAACCAGGTTCTTGTGGTCATTCATAACTCGTACTATGTGTCGACATCATTTGACGTATCTTCTCCATTCCTCTAGGGCTTGTATAACGGCTAATAGTTTCTTGTCGTGGACGTCGTGATTGATTTCGGCGTCCTTCCTTGTTTTTGATCGAAATGCAACCGGTCTCCATCTTCCGTCTGGTCCTTGTTGTGATAAATCCCTGAACAGACGTATTTCGATAGATCAGTCTCAATCATTGTTGGTCTGTCGGGGTCGTAATGGATCAGTACCCGTGAAGTGGTGAGTTTCCTTTGTAATTCTTTGAATGCTGCTTGTTCAACATCTTCCGATTCCCATTTGACGGCTTTTTCGGTAAGCCGGTATCGGGGTTTGCTTGTCCTGCTGAATCCTTCTATGAAACGCCGATAGAAGTTGCAAAAGCCGAGGAAGCATTGTAATTCCTTAAATTTTTTTGGCGCCCTCCATTCCCATATTGCTTTTGTTTTGATGGGATCTATTTTAATGCCGCCTTCGTTGATGGTAAATCCGCGGTATTCCACTTCTTTCTTGTGGAATTCGCATTTAGAAGGTTTGACCTTCATTCCTGATTCGTATATGCCTGCCAAGATATTGGGGACATCCTTTCGGTGTTATTCCAAAGTGTCTGAGTATATTAAGACATCATCCAGATATATTCTGCAGCAGATATCAATATATCTTCGAACTGTATTGTTGATCCACCTTTGGAACGCCGCTGGTGCATTGATTAGCCCAAAGGGCATTACCAGGTATTCCTATGTTCCCAATTTGGTTGAGAAAGTCGTCATCCATTCATCGCCTTCCTTAATTTTAACGTTGTAGTAGGCGTACTTGATATCGAGTTTCGTGAAGTATTTGGCGGTGTTGAGCTGATCCAATGCCTCGCTGATGAATGGCAGTGGATACCGGTCTTTTTTGGTGACTTCGTTAAGTCCTCGGTAATCCACGCAGAGCCAAAACTTTCCCTCCTTTTTCTTGACGAATAGTATGGGCGACGCTACTTCTGTCCATACTTCTCTTATCCATCCTCTTCCTATCTTCTGATTGATATAGCGTCATAATTTGTCCAGTTTGTCTGCGCATAATGGATATATCTTCTTTGTTGGGACTTGCTCTCCGTCTTTTAGGTTGATTTCCAGGTCAACTCCTTGTCTGTGTTGCTGTAGTCCAGTTTTTTCTTCTTTTTCAAAGACGTCCATCAGGTAATGGTATTCATTCGGAACTATTTCTTCAAGCCCCTTCCCTTCGTTGGCTTTTTTGTTCCTGATAGCCAATTCCGTGCTGATGTTGACTGCTGCCAGTCCCATCTCGTTTTCGATCCAGCTTCTTTTGATAATCCCGGTAGTTTCTCCTCTCCGATAGAAGTGGCCAATTGCTTTACCCAAGATTTCGCTTCTCTCGATCCTTGGTTTTGACACAGTAGCTTCCTGGCCAATGTCTTCCTTGGTTTCCGTAGTGCCGAACCCGTGGTCCCTTCTCACGGTTTCGTGCAGTGAAGCTACTTTGTATAGCTCTCATTCATTGATTTTTTCGATAACCAACTCTGCGATTCGATCTCCTTTTCATACCGTGTACTCAGTAGTTTCTTGGTTGACTATTACTACCTTCACTTCGCCTGTGTAGTCGGCATCTATAACCCCCGCATTGGTGCTAAGTCTATGCTTGACTGCGAGACCACTGCGTGGAGCTATTTGTCCATAGGTGTTGTGAGGTAGTCCAATGGCTATTCCAGTTCCAATCGTTACCTGCCCCTGGGCTGGTATGCTGATATTCTCGATTGCGTACAGGTCGCTTCCTGCTGCCCTATCCGATCCATTCGTAGGCATTCTCGCTTCGTTGGTCAATGGTTTGACCTTGACAAGCTTGTCAATGCTGGCCTGAATTCCAGATAACTTGGTTATCAAGTTTTCTTCCTTGGCTTCTGTTTCCGGTACAGCATACACAACAGGTCGACTGTTCAAACACCATGTTGTGCATTGTTCGCTGTTGAAAGTAATCTTCTTATCGTTCCAATCGACAGTCGGATTATGCGTTTGTAACCATGGCATTCCCAAGATGACCTCATAGTTTTGCAAATTCGCCTCTTGGAGAGTTGCTAATTCCCTGTGGCTATTGATGTCCAGAGGTACTTTCACAACATGGGTGACTGGTCCCATGATGCTTGGCTTCCAATGTGCTAGGTATAATTCTCTCAGTTTCTGAGCTCGTGTTGTTGGGATTCCGTGCTTCTCGCATATCCCCTGGTCGATAAAATCTTCTGTTGCTCCCGAGTCTATCATTTCTTTGATCGTGACCGTTTCCTTTTTTCCGTGAAGTCTGACCTTCACCATAATATGATCATTTTCGTTTTTGATTGTTTCCGTGTAATTGCGTGCCGCGTAGTATTTTGCCCAAATCATGGGTTTCGGTTCGGGTCTGTCCCTCAGACCATCTCTTACTGGGGACTTTCTTCATTTCCCGACTGCTCGGGCTCCTTCTCCACCTCCATTTCCCTGATCTTGTGTCTGGTTCCCCATGATGGTCGTCGTTGACTTTGTCCGTTTCCTTGTTGACTAGTATAGTCTCGTCCGTCCCTTGCATTGTTGCAATCTTTTCCTCAGTGTTTTGGTTTTCCACATTTGAGGCAGAGCTCGTCTCTGAGTCTTCTTCTGAACTCGTTGTTGGGTAGCCTCCAATTAGGCTACCTTCGTGTCGCATCTAGGTCCATTGGATTTCCTCTCTCGTCGTTGATAGTTGGCCTGAATGTGCGGTCCTGGTTTCCTGGTACTTCGACCGTGCAGTTCGATGTGCTTCTCTGCTGTATACTGCTGACGAATTTGATGTGATTTTCTTTTCAGATAGCCCAGTTCGCAAGGTCTTCGATGTCGTCAGTTTCGTAATTGTCCAGTTCCCAGGCGTCTTGTAGGGTACATTCATTCCTTTGAGGAATATCCGTTGCATTGTTTGATCGTCATAATCCGCTTCGTCTGCAGTTAACCGGAATTCATTTCAGTAGTCAGTTATGTTCCGTTTCCCTTGAGTCATTTCCTCAATGTTGGTTCTTGACCAGTCTTGCGCATGGACGCCTCCAAATTGCCATCGAAGGGCGTCCAAAAACCGGCTCCCGATGTCCCACTTCTCGGTTTTTCTTCCTTCCGCATATGGTATAATCCACTTTGCTGCTGCGTCTCTTAGTAGTAACTTTGTGTATGTCACTTTTTCTCCGTTTGTAGTGATGCCTGTCGCTTCATAGTACAAGTTATCTTGTGCTATGAAGGTTTGTAGTGCTGCTCGTTCGCCTCTCAACTCCGGTGGTGGTTTGACTTTCAGTCTCGAAGTTTCCCCTCCGCGAGCTTACTCTAGTATTTGTTGTAGTTGGTCTGCCGTGAATCCTGCCAATTGGATTGCCGGTGCAGAGCCGCCTACAGGGGGGTTGCTCGGCCCGCCTTGTGCAGCTGGTGCTGGTGCTAACATTCTGTTTCTTCTTGTAATTGCTGGTGATGCTGTCTCTTCAGATCCTTCCGGGGATCCTGGTTCTGGTGATACCGGGCTTCCTGCCCTTGAGGTTCCAACTGATTATTGAAGGGCTTCTCCTAATATGTCTCTGTTGAATACGGCCTCTGCTAGTGGGTCCTCTTCTTGGTCCGTCGTTTGTCTGTTTGTTAGATGCTGCGAATAGACGCAACCAAATGTAACGATCCTTCCCTCCGGGTGATACTTGCAGCAGGTAACACTTCCTCACTCTCGTGCACTACTTCTGATAGCCGAACACTCTTGCTCCTATCGTGTAGTCAAGAACGTACTTAAGAGACACTTCTCTTATTCGCCAGGAATCGTAATTGTAAAGCGAACTTGAATTGATTGTATAAGAAAGTACTTAGATGGTTGCGTGAGGATCTAACTACTTGACGGTTATCTTTTTTTTTTTTTTTTTTTTTTTTTTAAATCAGTTTTGCATTTCTTTTACTACTAGACGGGTACAAACCGGACATGGAGCGTTAGATATGGCCAAGAAAAAACCTCAACTCCACCCCGGCACCAGCGGAAAAAGCCATCATCGCAAGACCCTCTGGTGTGGGCACAACCACACGATCCTGTGAGCAAGAGAGAAATAGAAAGCCGGCTAAGCGGACCACAAAGTAAATCCCCAAAACTCCACAGACTGGAAACAACAGGAAAACGACTTGCCTTAAACTCGTACCCCCTGAAAATCATAAACCTGTCCGAGGACGACGAACAAGGAAAGTAACATCTAACCTATACAAAGTCAAAGGAAAGACAAACAAAGTATAGACCCATGAGAAGGAAAACCCAACCAGATAAAACATAGAACAAGCTACACCAGCAATCTAGAAAGGGGCCAGCCATCACCTTGTAGATAAAAAAAGGGAGCAAGCATAACACGAAAGAAACCGGAGGCAATTACATCGTCCCCAGGCATTGAGTTAGCTCAAGGCAGTAGTGCAATCCCATGAACTGCCGTAAACAACTAACTACTCCACACTTTTGTTTTTTTTTCTTTTTTTTTTTTCTTTCCTTCATTTATTTCGTATTTGGCTTCCAGTAGAAAACTAGCTACGGGACGAAAAGAGTATGCAGCTTCTGCTATGACCCCAAATACCCGGCGTTTCCAACCTTAGTCCCTCCCGATTCTCCTCCTGCTAAAAGCCCTCTGACCCTGCCCGACAGGAGCGGAAACCTACATACAAGTCCTGTACTATGGGTAGAAAACTACAGAAGACAATCATGGGCCAGAGCTCCAACAAAACCTCCACAGACAAGCAGAAAGAAAGAAAACAAACGACAGTGAGACCCTAAGCTAGAAACCCAAAAGCATACTACTGTCCACCCCGACATACCCCATCTGCGTTCCCCACGAAGGGGCCGTGCGTAACCTGAAATCAGTAGCACGTACGGGGCGGAAACGGCGGGCGGTAGATAGACCGTGAAGTGAACGACGCAATCGAAGGATCCCAGGGCCGTGTGGCGTAAGGAAATCAAACTAACCCTACAGAACACAACCGAGATAAGGAAAGCAGTAGGATGCCAGCCGGTAGAGGAGAGGCCGACCACACGAGAGGTGGCTGACAGACGAGGAGGGGCTGTAACCGTGCCACAGGACGAACAACCGAAGAGACAAGGAGAGCGGAGGTGTAGACCCAATCAAGAAGTACGAGACCCACCGACGAAATCGAGATCACAGTTTTTCGACGATGCCCACTGTACCAAACAGAGTTCCCAGGAGAGAGTGCAATACCAGGGAGCAGAGCCACCCGGGCCACTACTTCACCGATAGCCCGAACCTACGAAAGGCCATTGACGAGAATGGCGTTGCCAACAGTGTGCGAACGCTCAGCGAGGGCAGCAAAGCGAAGGCGGGAAAGAGGAGGGAGAGTAACCGTGAACTGCCTAGACAAAGGCTACCCGAGAGCAATGCCATTAGGAGGGGAACAGAGAGAGCAGGGGAGATGTAGCGTCACCCTCCTAGGCAGCGAGGCCATCAGAAGAGGGGAGAGGGAGGTGGGTGGAGTTGACGATGATATCTCATGGTATTGAGATTTCAATCGCCGTAGGTGGAGAGGAGATTGTTCGTGACTAACTACTCTACGGTTTTTTATTTATTTATTTTTTCTTTCATTTTTTTTATTTCATTTTTTTATTTTTTATTTTTTTTTTTATTTTTTTTGTTTTAAATCATGTATTCGTTGTTAAGATACAAGAACTCACATGCAGCGCTAGCTATGGCGTAAACAAAACCTCAAAACCAAACGCAATTTACAAAGGAAAATCATAACCAATCTCTAACATAACCAAGCTCCAACTGAAGCCCCACGTCCTTTCATAAACATAATAATAGAAATTTTGTCAACTTAATCAAAAGCAACCAGTTAACACGGCAAGGAAACAAACACCGTTTCCTAAATGGGACGAGCGGGGAAAGAATCAAAAGTTAACCTAACAACGGATAACGGAGAGGAAGGAAAAACCATATGTGAAAATAAATTCAGGGAGGGGGCAAGGGCGGGGGGGTAGTTAACTCTTGTCGTACTAATAAACGCTGACAGTGAGAGGAGGAGGTCAAGAGAGGTTCAAAGGGGAGAGTCCTGATTAACCCGATCCACACCTTGGAGTAGGCGGGACCTGGCATCCGACGAGGACGAGCAGCGAAGAATAGCATGGCTGAAGGTCTCAGATTCCTGGCCGCACCGGGTGCAGTCGGGGTGTCGATCAGCTTCGAACCATCTAGGGTGGGCGGCGAGGTAGCCTTTTTGGGCCCTCATTTGGTGGATGCCCCCTGCCATAAACTTCCCGAGGCCCATAATGGGGTGGGGGGAGTGCTGCAGGGGGTAGGTGTAGTATGAGGGGGGCGGAAATCTGGTGCGCCATTCTTCAAGGAGGATGAGCCTGGCTCTGCCTTTAAGGGCTTTGAATGCAGATCTCCTTGCCGCGTGGTCGGGTAGGGGAGGAACCAAGAGGAGGAGGTGAGGAGCAGCAAGCGGGGCAAAAGTTAGTCTTTGGAGGAGGGGGAGGGTGACGTGGGCCAGAGCATCGACAGGAAGGTTATTCCTGACTGGGGGGGAGGGGCGCTATGTGCGCCAGTGGAGAGGCATGTAGTTGGGTTGTAGACCCGTGCAGAGCGCCCTTCCGGAGTCAGGAGCCCTGTATCTAAGTATCGACAGAAAGGGGGGGCAAAGTCTAGCTGTGGCTGGGTTCAAGGATGGGGCGGAGCAGATCAACCTAAGGGCGGCAATCCATCTTCGGTGGGAGGCCAATATTCCAATGGGAGGGAGGCAGCTTTCAGCTGCAAGGATGGTGGTGGGGGTACTCCTGAAGCAGTTTGTAACCCACCTCTGGACTTGGTGCCAGAAGGTGTCCATACGTCTGGTCATGTTGGAGTTTGGGGCAAATAGATCTGCTCCATAGAGGAGAATGGGGAGGAGAAGCGAAACAGCTAATCGGTGTGCCAGGTGGGAGGAGAGGCCAGAGCCGTGAGAGGACAGTCTTTTGATGGTTGCAAAGGCCGCTTGTGCCAAAGCGAGCCTCTTGGAGAAGTGAGCAGAGGTGGACAGCAAGGGGGTAAGCCAGTAGCCAAGCCAGTGGACGCACCCTTTAGGAGCAAATATCTGGTCGTCAAGGGCTATTGAGGGAGGGTGGGAAGTTCCCGGGGGGTCCCTTTGGTGAGGGGTCCTTCAGTGGATTAGTTTGGTCTTGGGGACCAAGAATGAAACCTTTCTCCTGGTGGCCTTGCGATTTAGGCTTTGGAAGGCATTTTGTATGCGGCGAACATTAGTACGGTAGGAAGGGGAAGCAATAGTTAAGAAAAAATCATCCACATAGGAAAGACAAACTCCCTTATTCAAACTAACATGCAGAGGAGACACATAAATAACAAATAACAAAGGAGAAATTGGGGAGCCCTGTGGGGTCCCAACAGAAACAGGAGAAAAAACACGAGGTGATCCTTGAAACAAAAGTCGGCAAGACCGCTGAGTGAGAAAGGATTGGACCCAGGAGACCAAGCATTTTGGGACACCCATGGATCTGAGATCTGAGGTGAGGAGGGCGGCATCTACATTGTCGAAGCCATCTTTGATATCAAGAAAGAGTGCGGACACCTTGAGGCAAGGGCATTGGAGGGTGCGGACCGTGTCTACCATGGCCGTCACGGCGTCAAACGACGAAAGTGAGGGGAGGGAGCCGCACTGGTTGGGGTGGAGCAGGTTATGAGTTCTGGCAAGGGCGGAGAGACGAGTGGCCATAATCCTCTCCACGATCTTGGAGATGGTCTGGAGGAGGACGATGATCCGGAAGGATGAGGGAGTGTCGTAAGAGGGTTTGCCCAGCTTGTCTAGGACAACCCCGTTAGCCTTCTTCATAGAGGCCGGGTGGTATCCAAAGGTGACAAGGGGGCCAAGAAGGGAGGAGAGCAAGTGGGGAGCAGCCAGGTGGACCCTCTTCCAAGCGGAGTAGGGAATCGTGTCCAGGCCGGGGGCTGAGGAGGATGAGCATTTGGAGAGGCATCTAGAGATCTCATCTACGGTTATGGGTTCGGAGTCAGGGTGGGGAGAGAGGTAGGAGGACAGGGGGGGTGAGGGGCGATGCGGAAAGAAGTGATCAAGGAGAGCCTCATTCTTTTCTTCCTGGCAGTCAGCACCAGGGAGTTTGTGGAGGCGGGAGGGGCTTTGCCGAGGGCAAATTTCTTAGCGGTCCAGATGGACCTAGGGGTGGTGGAGGTTAGGAAGGAACGCTAGTGGGTGCTTTTGGCAGCCTTGATCGCCTTGAAGTAGGTCTATTTGGACACTCTGGCTGCTTCTACAGCTGGGGATGTATTGCCTTTCTGCGCCTTCCGGGCAGCATTGTGGAACTCTCTTCTGAGTGTTGAGAGGAGGGGAGACCACCAAGGTTTGGCCTGGGGGGAGGGTCGCGTTTTCGGTGTGTGCGTTGTGAAGAGGGCCGTTAAACCATTGAGGTGGAAGTCAAACCAGGTCTCAAAGGAGGAACGCGAAGGGCGTTCAGGTGGGGGGGGGATCTTGGCTTCTTTCAGGAGGGGTTCAAGTGAGGGCCAATCGGTCTTAGTCCAGCACGGGGTTGGGGGCGGTGGGTTGGTGGCCGGGTGGGCGAAGGTTATCGAGAGAGGGACGTGATCCGAGCCAGTGGAGGGTAGTGTAGTGGGCTAGGAGATAAAGAAGGTAGCGAGGTCTGCCTAAGCAAACGCCAAGTCCAGTACTGAGGGGCGGCCTACTCTGTCAAATGGATAGCGTGTGTAGACGCCAGGCTCGTTGAGGAGGAAGTAGCCTAGGTCGGTGGCTCTCTCAAAGTAGGGGAGGGATGTAGAGAGTTCGTCTGAGTTGAAGGTTCTGAGCGGGTCTGGACCAGGGTGGTGAATGTTAAAGTCGCCAACCACTAGGGTTGGATGTACGGGACAGGGGAGGGCCACCAAAGGCGACACTGTTCTAGTCAAGGAAGAATTTGCCCACAAATTATAGATATTAACGATGTCGACTCTGTCGATTGGGGCATCAAAAAGCCTCTTTCCGTACAGAGAGAGGGTGATGACGTCGGTTCTGTCTGTAAACTTTGGGAGACAATAATGCTGGAAAGAAAACTACTAGCCAGAAAAAAGGCAACTTTGGGTTTTCCTTTGGGGGGGCAGAAGGGTTTAAATCCAGAAAACGACAGAAGGCGACCTCTCCAAACGGGGGGGTCTTGAAGCGGAACAATAAGGGGGGGCGTTGTGGCAGACGCAAACGAATTAAACAAGGAAAGAAACACATCCCAGCTCCCGAGGCAGTTGTGTTGAACAAGGGTTAGTGAAGAAAACATACCGGAGGGGCCGTGGGGGGCAAAGCCCCCCTGCCCGATGGGGGTGCTGTGCGACATTTTACCAGCGCGAGGCTGACCTGTCAAGAGATGAGACTGAGGGACTTGGCTGGTCCTCGGGGGGGTGCGCGGCCTTGTCTGGAGGAGCCTCGGCTGCTAGACAGCGAGGGCTGAGGCCTGGTGGCCCTGGGAGTGGTGAGGTCTATAGCGGGGCCAAGCCCAACGGAGGAGGGGCCAGTGGGGGTGCCAGGGGCCTGAGCGGCCCGGGACGCGGGAGGGGAGGGCATGCGGACTTGAGGGACGGTGGGGTCATCTGCCAGATCCATAGAGTCCATGGCATCGTTGGCGGGGTCTTCCTTCTGGGAGTCATGTGGGAGGGCAGCCGGCGGGGGTACTGGTCTTGCGGAGCAGTCCCTATAGGCAGCGGAGTGGTTTTCCCCGCAATTGGGGCATCTGGCCGGGGAGGCGATACCGCAGTTCAACACTGTTCGGAGGTGGCCTTCCTTGGGGCATGTGGGGTTAGTGCAGCGGTGTTGGTTCTTCGTATGGTGAAGGGAGCACAGGGGGCATACCGGGTGGGGGGACTGGCATCTCTGCCAGACGTGGCCGAACTTCCAGCATTTGGAGCACTAGTTGGTGGGGGAGGAGGAGAACGCTCTTTCGACCTTACGGTTGCCACCATAGAGCCAGACAAAGGGGGGAGAAGTCAGCCTGTCAGCCATGTCAGGGGCGACAGTGACTACCACAGAGCACGCGGTTTGGTTGGCGGACCTCGTGACCGGGTCAGGGTTGAGGAAACGAGCTGAGGAAATGGTGAGACACTAGGAGTTCTCGATGGACTACCTTAGTCTAGGGAACAATACCTGGTCAGTATCCGGGATGGCAGCAA
Organism: Tuber microsphaerosporum; assembly: GCA_003521225.1. Lineage (NCBI taxonomy): Eukaryota > Fungi > Ascomycota > Pezizomycetes > Pezizales > Tuberaceae > Tuber > Tuber microsphaerosporum. Next base: position 508 of record QOVD01003382.1, on the reverse strand, counting down.
GGGGGACACCATGTATAGCGAATTGAATGTCTGTAGGGGCAAGCCTGAAGGGCCTCCCGGGGTTCGGTCCAACGGGGTAGGCTTGGTTGAGGCGGGATGTAAGGGCCTCAAAGTAGGGTGTGTAGGCGGCGGCCTCCAAGGCCGGGTCGATGACCTCAAGCGAGACCGTCCCCCGCTTGTTGACCATGGCCTTAAAGCCTTTGGGGAGGGAGCAGTTAGCGGATTTTCAGACCTCGGCAACTATGTCGGACCAGTTGGAACGGATGCGGGTCTGGTCAAGGTGTGGCTCAGGTAGGCAGCGAGGGGGCGTAGAAACGGCGAAGGGCCTATGGGAGGGCCGGTGTCCTCGCGGGGAGGGACACCGCGACTGCATCCACGACTTTGTTGGCCGAGATACCCTTAGCGCGTTTCGTGTTCGCCACTTTCGACTTGGGGCTCCTGTTCTCTTGGGCCGCTTTGTCGTATTTACTTGTGCCTCCCACTACATTGGCGTAGATGACTTTCGGGG
>QOVD01003380.1:0-13512 GCA_003521225.1 Tuber microsphaerosporum | reverse complement strand
GGGTGGGAGTGGAAGGGGGGTGGTGTGGTATGGTATGGTATGGGGTTAAGAGTTGGGAAGAAGAAGAGGAGGGGAAAAGAGTCTGGTTGCCGCCAACTTTTGTTTTCGTGCAAGGCTCGAGTGGGTTGGTTGGGCTGATGGCGGGGTGCCGTAGGTCGGGCACGTACTCGTACAGTACGGTACTGTAGTGGTGTAGAGGTAAGAAGGAAAAGGTATCATAGTATGACAGAAAAAAGATAAACAAGAATCAAATGTAAAAAAATAACGATAATAACGAAAATGCTAAATGAAAAAAGAGGAGAGCAACGCCCGCAATAAATGAATAAATAAAAACAAAAAAGTGCTAAATCAGATCATCCATATACATAGGCTCCTAGAAAAACGAAATGTGTACTCGAGTAGAAAGTTAGACAACATTCCACTCCGCATAAACGCACCACCGAGCACTCCTGTCCGCCAGCACCAGCGCTCTCCAAGACCCACGCTCGCCACACTTGATGATGGTCTCCCAGACCATGCCATTGTCCGTACCCGTTGAGTCTGGCTTTTTCATCAACCGAAGGATTTTCCCGCTGGGTGTTTGAATCGCTAGCTTTGCTGGTTTTGGAGCGTTTCCTGAAACACTGGAGGGGGAGTCGGGAGAGCCGTCGCTGGGGTGTTGGCGGACGGCAAAGACAAAGGTGTTGTTCACTGCTAGCTTTGAGCATTGCGGCTGAGAGACGTATAAATCGTGGCGCTGGGCGTGCGGGGTTGGATGGCGGACGAGGAAGTCGTAAGGGGGGTTTTCGCCCGTGTGGATTATGGGCAAGGCGAGGGCTAGGGGGTGGGGGTTGTCTTTTATTGAGTGCTGTTGAGGTATTAGTTTACGATCCTCAAGAGAGAAGATGGGGGGGGACTTACTATCAGCCCACGTTTCCCAGCATATATTTTCAACACGCCCTGTCCTTCGTCGCCGGGTAGTACTGCCTTCACCCTATACGTTTTGATTCTATTCTCCCACGCGACTTGACATAACGCCCGCTTCTTCACCACGTCTCCAGTATCGTAGATATCGCCATCCTGGTCGGTTGCAAACCCCCTCACTTCAACCTCTGCAAAGCACTCTATATCAACAGGAACACTGAACTCGACTTGTGCAACCTCTAAATCTTCGATTCTGGTGAGGCTGGTGTCAAAGTTGATCATCTGGAGGCCGTGTTTGAAGAACGGCGGACACGCGCATGGAAGCGCCAACAAGTATGGCATGGGAAGAGCAGGGACGAGGTGCTGCTGTTCCATCATTATGGGGATATGTGTCCAGCAGAATTGGCTCGGCTTGGTCAGGAACCAGAAGAAGTCTGCTTGTCCAAGCGGTGAGCATGAGTACATCACTCGTCTTGGATGAGTCGGCGAGGCGAGAGAGCAATCCATGAATCGCCATTCCCCATCTACTATTACTGCGTTCCACCAATGATTGGGTCGCGGGCACATATCCACGTCCAAGACCTCTCCGGGAGCTTTTAGATATCCTCTGATTGTCTCGCACGAAATTCCCACTGCGTTACACATTCCGAGAACCACTGCGGCAACCTCCTCCGGGCTTCCTCGTTTTTGCGCTATCACTGTCCTTGTATCCAACTCACCACCCATCTCCCCGTTAAGGGGCCCACTAGGGTGCTCCCAAGCTATCTTCTCCGAAACCCAAGTGAATATCGCACGTAATCGTTGAACATCGCTCCGGTATGGACGACAGACGTGATGATTTGCTAGACTCTCAGGTGTTGTGAAGGGTGGTGGGTTGCCAATGAACCTGGCAGACTTGTCTACCAAGCTCAAGTTGGCAGCGTCAAAGTCAGCTGGTCGTTGCACTATTCTACCGTCTGCTGCTTCGTCGCCGTCCACATCGTCGTCCAGAGCATCCACTGGCCGAAGTACTACTTGGTCCATTAATTGTTGCCTTTCCTGTCGCTCTATCCGTTCGTTTCTGGAGAATGTGTTTGAGCGATTGACATCCCTTCTGACCTGTACCCAATCCTGACTCTGCTGCTGCGCAACGGCCTTGCCACCAGCAATTGAATTTATCCCGTCAGGTATTGTTTTAGGAATTGAAAATGGAGTTGGGGAATTTGCAACGCTTCTCGCGGACGCTGTGCTAGTTTTGGCGCTGTTTAATATTTTCTTAAGGAATCCCGTCTTCTTCGGTTTAGGGGCTGTGAGTCCTCCAAACACGCCAGCACCGCCGGATGGAACTGCTTCGGAGGCAGCCCAGGTTTGACCCCTTCGTAACACATTAGGCGCCCCGCCATTTGCTGGCCGTATCCCCGGGCTTGGAGAAGGGGTTTCCGTTCTTCCAAAGTTGCTGAGACTGAATCGTTGCCCATGCCCTTCGATCACGCTCATTGCCTTCAACTTTCGTCTTGCCAAGCTCCCCGCACTGGTCGCTGAAAATCCACTGGCACTGATACCGCTCATTATGCTTACGCTGGTTGCAGCCGTCGAAGTAGTTGTATTTGTACTTGATGATTGGTTGGATGTGGTTGTCGATTTGATTGTTGTGTTTCTCGAAAGTGGTCTTGGGCGGACTAGCTTGCTTGGGCTCGGGTTTTTGCTACCTACATCATACATAGATTTTCTATTTTGGATTGAAGCATCGCCGGTCCGTGGTCGAGTCGTTTCGCTGTAGGAAGGGTTTTTGGGCGGAGGAGCTGGTGGCACATCGTCATCGTCTGTGCCATATCGATCTGAAGACTGGAATCTTCGTGTCCGGTCCTCCACTCGTGAGGCAGGTCGACGGGGCTTATCCGGGTATGCCATTCCCTCGTTCTCGTCATCCTCATCAGGATAGCCATTCCGGTCTACAATGCCCAACGATGTTTCAGGCCTTATGTAGCTTCTTCTTTTAGGGGAGGGATGGAATTGATCGGCAAAGGCTTCAGGAGACCAAGGGTCGTGGTGGGGGGTCCGTGGTCGTTCATCGTGGCTTGCCATATGCTCCAAACTCTCCATAACATCCTCTATCGCATTGCGTAGTGGGCTTGGGGTATTCCCCAGAAGACCAGGCGAATGGGCTCGATCGACGGCAGGCGTCCGACGTCCATCCTGAGGTGGTGAAGGAGAGCTGGTGCGCTGGTATCGGTGGGGGGGAGGTGCTGGCGGAGGGATATCATCTTGTACGTGGCTGTGTCCGATGTATGGGTTGGGGGAGGCGGCACGTTGGTAGTTTGCGGGGGGCGCTCGAGAGTTGTAACTCCTAGGGGCTGGAGAGACCGCTCTGTATGGATTGGGGGAGGCGGCCCTTTGATACGGATTCGGTGATGGAGCTCTCGAATGTCGCTGATATGGATCAGGGGAAACAGCCCTGTAGGGATTAGGGGACGCTGCTCGAGAGTAAGGGTTAGGTGATGCTGCTCGAGAGTAACTTTGCTGATGTTGATACGGATTCGGGGAAGGCGATCGGCCGCGATCTAGGTACTGATGTATGGGAGGTTGTGGTGAGGCCGCTCGAGAATACATGCTAGGAGCAGGAGATACCGCGCGAGAAATGCTTCCACCGTGAGGTGTCGGGCTAGAAACACCATTCCTTGAAACCGGCCGTGACGGTGGAATAGGGTCGTCAAGGACTTCGACAAAGTTGGAAGGAAACAACCCAACCTGTTTATTGCGCCTTAAACGCCCCATCCACCATTGCCCATCACCAGCATTCAGGCATTCGATCAGATCTCCTTCCACGAAACCTAGATCCCGTTTGGTCTACTAAACGTCAGCATTGAAAAGGGCTTAAAGCGCTATAGCTAAATTAAATACCTCTCCACCCCAAGAGTAAATGGCTTTGCAAAGACAAGGGAACCTATTTGGCAAAGGTGGACCTTCGCCGGGCATGGCTGTGTAGTTGCTTATGCAATAGTCGCAAAAGGCGCGGGCGAATTAATGTTGGGGTTGAAAGTTTCAAAGGGACGGCAAAGCTAGCGGTAGCGGCGGCGGCGAATTGCAGACGAGAGAGGACGAAAGGAAGAAGTAGTAATTGGGGGAAAGAATTAAAGATCGTGAAGATTATAATTATTGAATATGTGTTTGTGGGGGGGGAAATAACAAACTAGGGGTCAAGAAGGATAAGGGAAGGGCCGTCAGTAGTGGGTTGGGAGGGGGGAGGTTCCGTTTCGTGGGTGGGAACGACAAGGGGTGGTTAGGGAGCTCTTTTGGAGGTAAACAAAGGTTGCATAACTGGAAAGGGATTTGGTTGCCATGGTAGCGGTTGTCAATAATTTTTGCTTACTGCATCAATGCATGAGTTGACCTGCTTATCTTGGCCGAAAGTCTTTCCTCCAGCAGCCTACTTCCTGTGTTTGGCCCGATAAGACGAGATGTGATCCAGCATGGAGGCTTCACCAGACCCTTTACCATCCTCCCCGCTCCCCTCACTTAAGCACACACACTCGGGCACCATACGGCTCGCGTATACTCGAGTAGTAAATCTCGGGGCTATCTGCATAGTTGGCACTGCCAAAGATTTGGCTTTCATCCACCATCCGATACCGGTAGTCGAGCGGGCCCCCACTCGCGCAGACAGAAATGTGCTCTTAATCTACCTTGACGTTAGTATCGAGCTCTGTGTCCCTGATGCGGGTGGGTGAAGGATGGATAGATATATAAATACCCTATTATGATAAGCTCACCGCCAGGAAACCCGAAGAGTCATATATTCCCCTCCATATGTAGATTTCCTCACCAGTTCCCCTCATCCACCTCTCCCTCCGGCGCAAGAGTACTCCCACCTTTTCTCGTATTGTGCTCGAACCTTTCAAAAACTCTCTCATCCGATCAAATGGCTTCTTCCAAAGTTGATGGGAACATTGCCTTCTTTTATGGTTCTTGCTCCCTGCTAACCTAATTTCCTAAATTTCCTTCCGCCTAACTTCCTCCCACTATTTTGCAGGCACCCTCATGGCTACCCCAGTTCTTTACAGGGTCATATATGGCACATTGACTCCTGAATCCTGGCAAAATGGTTCCCTTCGCATCCGCCCGGCCCTCTTGCCCTCCTACTGTCGCCACCATGTGAGGAATGCCGACTATCCTGGGATCGTTCCAGAAGCTGGAAGGTCGGTTCGCGGAACATGTGTTGAAGGTCTCACACGAATGGATATCTGGCGCCTCGATACCTTTGAGGGAATGGAGTATACTAGAAAGATAGTTAAGGTGAAAATTCTGGACGAGAGCGGTAAGGAAACGGGCGAAGAGAAAGAGGCAGCAACCTACGAGTGGACAGCTGGGAGAGGCAACCTGGAGGATCGAGAATGGGACTTTCAGCACTTTGTCAAGGAAAAGCTCTCGACGTGGGCCGGCGGCCGAAAGCAGTTTGGTGAGATCTATTCTGTCGGAAACATCATATTCATTTTTTTCACTAATTTTTGGGCTGTTTAAGAGAACGATTGGCTTGGTGGAGATGCGTTTCAAGATGATGGTGCTGGGAGCAATAGTGCTGCTGCGAGCACCGATGCGGCATAAATTTCATGATCTAGGACACCCTAGATTCCAAGATTGCTGGAGGAGCTGGGCTATTATTTAATAAACAAAAATGACCCTCGCAGGAATTAGTATTCAGTAAATCCAAGTGTCGTGGGGCACTAGCGGAAATACAAGTACATCAGATGAGATTCTGACCTTCCTCGCTTTACAGTATTCGGGTGTACAGTATGAAACTTAGGACATGTTTGCGACACTTTCGGGCCACGGTAACTGAACGAAGACCTATCGAGATCAATGTTATCCTGATCATGCTGTTGTGTTAGAAGGGCCCATCCGAGCTCTAAGTTATTGCCCATGGGACAAAATAATGATATTGTGAATTTCCCCATTGATCTTGTCTTCCGTTATCACAGGGAGAGGTAGCCGGAGTGTGAAGAGCCCAGACAGCTCCAATTCGGGGAACACTGTTGCCACACATTCCCCGGACCCGCGGCCAAGGGGGCTGCACCATGCAAAGCATTGCCCCAGATTAGAACGATCAACCAGTCAGCAGAACTGTAAGATAGTTGATTTCCGGTAAAGAGATGAGTGTCTGCCAATCAGCGCTCCGAATCTTTCTCCAGGCGATGGAAATAGGGCACTGGCGTGGGTTGTTCATCTTGATCGTAGAACTTAGGGTAAACAGGAAACGATTCCTTGGTTGTATGGCCCGGTTTATCGAAACTCTGTACTGATACTTGTACTCGCACTGGACAGCAACGGTAGCTTACTGTAGCTACATAATTTTGCAGTGTTAGGTATCGCGCCGATAGGATAGCAACCACAAACAAAGCTTCCACCCCACCACCACCACCACCACCACCATCTCCCGAACGGCAAAGAAAATTGTCAAGCACCATATCTGTGCTGCACACCCGGTCTTTTCCTTTATACACAATCCACAGCCAAATACTTACCGACCCTCTATCCATGGGTGCTGGAGATAGTAAGCTCTCCTTCAAGAAGGGCGTCTTTCGTCTTGCCGAAGAACACGTAAGACAATCACCTACCGCTGCTACTTCGCTGTTGTCTCGTCTGGATCAAACAAACAAATTGACCTCTTCCTTTTACTCGCAGAATATACCGCCTCATGATCCCTACTGGCTTTCCTTCTGGGAGCTCCCTGAGTCCGCCGAAGATGTCTTCACACTCTTTGCAGCCGCCGATATCCGTCGTACCCGCGATCACCACCTCGAAAACTTGGAGACGCTCATTCTAGTAGTCACCTCAAGGCTGTTCACCTTAAAGAACCATCCGTCGTTTCCTGATCCCGAGCTAGCTCCGGAGAAGCACGCATTGAATTGTATTCGGATATTGACGAGGATACTACCATTTTTGTACGAAAAGGATGGATTGGAGGATTGGGAGGAGAAGTTCTTCTGGGGCACAAGACGGAAGAGATCTAGGAAAGCATCGCTTTCTAGAGCACAGGTCATCTTTGATGAAGCTCATCCCGATGAAGAACCTCAGCCGCCGACGGCGGCAGAAGATCTCGAGTCGGCCCCGCCATTGATGGAAGAATTGATAGATACCCTCATTGACCTACTCTTCTATTCGGGATTTACATTGATTGAAAATCCCTCGTCAAAGGGAAAGGTTACATACGCCATTTGGCAAAGTGGCGTTGGGTGTAATACTCCGGTTGGGACTACGAAGGAGCTAGAGTCCAACAAGATCGAAACATTGAGGCTTCTTCTTGCAATCACATCCAAGGCAATGTTCATACCTGCAAGTCAGTTTTACATCCGATTGCGCCCGGGATCTTGTGATACTGACCGAGAGATGATAGATATATTACCGGTGAGGGGGACAAGAGCCTTAACTTATATAGCAACTAGTGCGGACAAGAAAGTTGTGCTCTTGACTTTATGCTCGCTATTGAATACAGTTGGTGGCTTGAGCTCCCCACCTGAAGAGATATGTAGCTTACTCCTAGATGTCAGACCTTGAAATATAACCCCGCTAGTTGGAGAGTTCCTTATGATCATGTCGTATTTTCAGACCCTCGGCAAGTTCTTGTAACCTACTGTTTGCAACTGCTTCTTGTTCTCTTATTATACCCCGTCCCGGAGGGCAGGCCAGATGAGCCTCCACTTAAGAACAACTACCGCCATTATTTGGGAAGACTTCACAGAACTCAGGACTTTCAATTTTTGGTTGACGGAATGACCCGTGTTCTTAATCAGCCGGTGAGCAACACCTGCTTTGGAGGCGAAGCTCTGGTGCTAATACCCGGAGAAGATCCAGGCTACCACATCGTATCTTCCCGGTAGTCAGAAGACTATCCAATGGGCTCCGGAAATGTTGATGCTCTTTTGGGAGAGTTTGCAATGTAATAAGGTATGTTTTCCCTGTAATCGATTGCCTAGTTCCCCTGCCTGACACCGGTCCAGCGGTTCCGAAGATTTATTGTCGAAACAGATCGAGTCCATGACTTTGTGATTTTGATCATCTACTATGCTCTGGAGCATAGATTGGACCCTTCAAAGTCCGGGGTTGTCAGAATGTGTGTTTTTGTTCTGCAAACCTTGTCTACGGAGCCGAAATTTGGGATGAGTCTCAACAAGCATTTTGAGGGACAAAACACATTACCGTCCAGCGTTAGGATCCCCTCCTTCAGTGGAACTTATGCGGATTACCTGATAATTGTGAGTAATCCCTTCCAAAGCGCACGGTGTTCTCCTAACAGATGGGTAGTCCATATATAGCTTGATCACAGGCAGTAAGGGTAGGCTTGGTGCTGTATACCCTGCGTTACTAGCAATTATTGCGAACGTTGCTCCCCATATCAAGCCTCTCTCAGCAGCAGCTAGCACAAAGCTTGTGCAATTATTTGCTTCAATGTCAGCGCCAGCCTTCCTGCTAGCGAATGAGACAAACCACGCATTGTTACACTCCCTTCTGGAGTCAATGAATTCCATCATTGAACACAACTACCCGGGTAAAATTCATTCAAACTTATCTTTTGTTGGATCTAATTATCGGGTATAGAGAATACAAACTTTGTTTATGCAATCTTAAGGGCACACAAAAGATTCGAGGCGTTGAGAAACTTTACTCTCGAGAGTGGGCAAGAGGAAATTGACCGCCAGAAGAGGCAAAAGAAGGATCGAGGGGAGTCTCAGAACAGTTCGGCGAAAAACTCAATGAGTCAAGATGATTTGGCCTCACCTGTTGAAGAGCGGAAGCCAATGGCTGGGTCGGAGTCGCCAGTCCCGCCTAGCCAGTTTGAAATTGGCGATGAGGAGGACTCGGACGAGGAAGACAAGTCTAAGAGCCAACCTCCCGCCTCCTCTGTCGGGACTCCAACGTCTGCTCGATCACCTACCCTTCCGTCCCGCACACACTCTATGTCATCATCCGCCGAGGATGCCGTCCCTATACAGCTACGAGCAATGTCGGAGAAGGCCAGGGGCAAACTTCCAGAAGGTGCTTTTCAGAGGCAGGCCAGTACCACGAGTCTGGCGAGCCATGTCAGCGCTCCTGCAACAGTGACATCGTTGAATGGGTTCGCGCCTTCACCAACATGGGTACGTGCTATCTCAGATCTTACGAGCTCGGAATGATCCTAACGTTTGGCAGATCGAATCGTGGCTTCCTCATCTGCCACTTCATACTATCCTTGTACTCATCCAACAGTTACAACCTCAGCTGCGTGAGGTTCTCGCACGTAACCATGGGGAACCCAATGCCACATCAGTCCTTGAATGTATAAGGGCTACGGAGGTTCACGGAATTGAGCCCTCGTTGGTCAAAACTCACATGTTCGAATGGAGCCCTTTGGCCCTGGGTTGGTACGAGTCATTACTCTGGGGATTCGTTTTTGTTGCAGAGAGGCATGTTTCGAAGGGCACCGTTGGTGTATGGAATGGAACCGCGGTGAAGCTATTCAAGGTCCAAGAGACTGCTCCAGAAGGTCCGAGCCTACTGGCACCCCGAGGCGGTGTGGATGCAATCGGAACTAATCTAATTGAGAGGCTAGGGGGTGCAAGCTTAGGAAGAGGGCAGCGGCAGCGCAATTCTAGCGATAGCGTGACTAGTGGGAATAGGGAAAGACATGCGGTCGTGTGATTAGTAGATGTTTGTTCTGGATCATAAAACCTTTGCTTTTTGGTGTTAGGGATTGTAGCTCTAGTGAATAGACGAGTGATACTGGGTGAAGTCTTTGTTAGGAAAATATAGCTTGAAGCTATTCTTCTGAGGCTGGTCGTGAGCCCACCAAGCATCACTAATAGCGCAAGGAGCGTGTCGATCGCAACCAATGAAATCATTCAAAGCCCGATGAGTGTTTTAGGGATTATCTCATGTTTTTGTACGCTCGAGTAGCGAAGCAAGCACCCAAGAAGCTCGACCTCGTGATCTTTTTTTCCCGCTGGGGCGATTAGCACTCTTTGAGCGCCACGATCGCGACCCTCAAATCGCTCCATCAGCCACGACTTTGTTATCCACGAGAAGACTGTCACTAACATGTCGGATACGCCATCTCAAGAGCGGGGTGAGTCCTTCGACTCTCCTCAACCTTATAAGATCCACGTAGGAAAAACTTCTTTCCACCTCCTCCCTTCATCACGCGTTTATCTCCCATTCGCTAAGGACGCCAACGCTAATTTCAACTCTATCAAAAAAAAATAACAGGTCGCGTCCAAATACCTCGACCTGACTACTCAAAAGTTCGATATAGCACGTCTGCCGAATGACTTTGGACAACCTGAGGGTGAAGAATGGGCCGATGGGACGCCCAAACGAGTTGTCGAGGAGCTGATTGACCATTGTAATTACACCTTTACCCTGCCACGCCTTCCTCTTATTTCCCCTTGCCCTGCGTTCCTGGTCCACCAATTTGGATACCACAACGAGAGAGTTTGTTGACTTAGTACAGGGCAGGAGCGCTTTGACTGGCGTAAGCAGGAAGCCGCACTGAATCGGTTACCGAACTTCAGAGTTCCTATCGAAGTCGACGAGTTCGGGACGCTCCGCATTCATTTCCTATGGCAGAGGAGTCCCAGACCGGATGCCATTCCACTCATCATGGTGCACGGATGGCCAGGCAGCTTCTGGGAGTTTTCGAAAATGATTGAACCACTGGCCAATCCGCCAGATACGAGTATGCCGGCGTTTAATGTCGTTGTTCCTTCGTATGTGCAACTCGTTCCACACTTTGGAGCATACTGGGGGAAGAGGAGAGGTATCTAACGATAGTAAATATATCTACAGCCTGCCCGGCTACGCCTTCTCCGACGGTCCCAAAAAACCTGGCTTCGGTGCGAAAAAGATGGCCGAAGCTTTGAACAGACTTATGAAGAAGCTCGGGTATGAGCTCTATGGTAATCCTTCTCTATTAGCCTGGTATATATATCGTGAAGCAAAACTGGAAACTCATAAATACCCTGCGTGGGTTTCAAACAGTCGCCCAAGGTGGAGACTGGGGCTATCTAATCTGCCGCTACCTCGCCTTCCAATACCCCCAAAGCGTCCGGGCAATCCACGTCAATTGCCTCTATGTGAAGCCGCCGACACTATCCTCTCACCCGATTAAGTACTTGAAGCTTTCCCTAGCGATGGCCTCAAACGGGAGGTTCCCAGGGGCGTACACGCTCCAGGAAGTTACTGGATTGAAGAGGACGAGGAAGTTCTACACTGAAGAGAGAGGGTATTACAATATCCATAGGACGAAGCCAATGACACTGGCCTACGGATTGACAGATTCCCCGGTTGGATTGTTAGCATGGATGAGGGAGAAGATGCATTCTTGGACTGACAACGTTTACCCCCCCCCCCCCAGCATCCCGCCACATGCTGCTCGCGTACTAACTCACTACCCAACCATCCACTCAGTACCCGTGGACAAACGACGAAGTTCTAACCTGGTTCATGCTATACTGGACCCCCGGCCCACACCAGGGCACTAGACTATACAAAGAAGCCTCACGCGAGATCGAAGAGGGAACATCAAAATGGAGCAGTGTCCCAATGGGCTTCAGCAGCTTCGCAAAGGAGATCATAATGCTGCCAAGTGATTGGGCGAACATGCTGCACCCGCTTAAATTCTACAGAAAACACAGTTCGGGGGGGCACTTTGCTTCTTGGGAGAGGTATGCTTTACACATCTTACTTTCTAGTACGAAATTGCCGGCTAGGGCGGATTTATTGACATAGGGGGCTGGGTATAGGCCGGAGGAACTCACCAACGACGTTCGGGACTTTTTTAAGGAGATTGTGGGGAAGGATAAGATTTTGCAGTCACATATTCAGCAACAGCATTCCGTGACTGGCAGTAATGGTACTGCAAGGGCAAATGCGAATATGAGTGCGCCAGCTGCGGCGACGAATGGGGTTTGAGGCGCTCCGTTTTTCAGTTTTTTCCGCTCTTTTTGGGAGGGTTGGAATTGGGTAGGTATCGGGTATACATCATATTGTTTTTTTCCCCTCTACGTTTTTGCTTTAATACCACCGTACCGTAGCGCAGCCTATATATTTGTTTCTTCGCTAGGAGAGCGGTGGTGAAGGGGGTAATACCGTAGTTTCTGTATTTCGATATTTCGAATATACAACTTGATACTCAATCTGATATTAGAACCCAATGGCATAAGCGTGTGCAAGGACAAGCAGGGCCAGGTAGGTTCTTTTGTCTTATGCCAGCCAGATCTGATGGTATCATAACGGAGAAACTGGGGTACTATACGGTCTCACGTATTCTTTGCAGCATAATACGATGTCTCGCTCCTGATTGAACCTTACAGTAAAAGTACAGTGATGCGTGAGCCGTACTCGGATATGGAAGTAAAAGTCGAGCATAGAAAGGATAAGACTTGGAATCTGGGGAATCTCACAGATTAGGAATCAGGAGGAACAGGGGGGCGGTAGGAGGTTAAACCCCAGAGCAGTTGCATTCAAGCGATTCTTTGATACAAGTACTGTTGCAGAGAAATTGTGCAGGCCGTAGTACTGTATAGATACAGTATTTGTCTTAGGCCATTAGTACCGGAAGACGGGATTCGCAAGATATATGGCAAGACATCTGAGCGCCCGTACAAAATGTACTGTACCCTACCTGTTTGCCGGCACTAATGACCGGGGAGAAGCAGCTCAAATGGTGTATTCCAGCTGCCTGAGTACCCATGCACATATATGTGTACAGATTTTCCTTCCAGGCATGCCGTCCAAGAACATTTTAATCATCAGTAATCCGAAACAAGCCATAGCGGTCCTAATGCCAAAAGCCAATGCCCTATCCGTATTTGCTCGAATACAAGAGAATTGTGCTAAAGCTTTAGTCAAGGTTATCTGGTATCATAGTAAAAAGGAATACTGTACAGTACCGAGTTATTGATATGAGGGAAGAATCATTATGAAACTAGAACTACCGGTAGTAGGCTTGAAAACAAATGTTGATCTTCTACAAAGGAGGTAATGGGGTATATAAAGAATCTTAATAATGTAACATAATAAAATATTAGAAAAATTGATTAGAAATATTCAAAATTACCCATTCATATTGAACTTACTGTACACTGAATGTAAAATCAATAGAAAATACATAAAATTTAATAAATCACCTTCAAGAACAATCCAAAAACAAGTTATAATATTTTTTACAAGATCATCTTCATATACGGAATCAAGAATGGTATGACAAGGAGATGGAACTGTGTATGAACAGTCACTCACCTTGCAGAACTTCTAGAGAGGTATTTCGATGCATGGGGCCTTAATAGGGCCATCTCTATTATGAACACTAGGTTGCTCCAACTAAACGCTGTATCAAAGTCAAGGAAGTTATATATAGTAGAGTATAAGCTCTAAATTCTTTCCTAGCTCCATGCCAAGTCAGTTCCTACAAAGCACTCGACTTTCAGAACATGGCTGTACGATCGTACTTCTAGGTTACCTAAATTATCACACAGAAAAAGTCTAACCCATTTCTTCATTGATAACCATCCGCCTATTACGTATTCGTGCAACCATTCCCGAACTATATATTCCTACCATCATGCATGCCTATATATGATACCCTAAAAAATAAACAAT
>QOVD01003379.1:1554-12348 GCA_003521225.1 Tuber microsphaerosporum | reverse complement strand
ACCTCCCCACTCCCCCACGCCAACCCGCGCCTAATCAAACGAAAAGCCTGCGATGTAGTGGCGTCGGTTCTGCGTGAAGCGGAGTCCCCCCTCCCCCACTCCTTTATGGTTGCCGTCAGTGATAAAGGTGCCATTTCCCTCACGGTGACGGATTGGTATACTCCTGGTTCCTCATACTCCCCATTCTTCGATGCCTTCTCCTCCAAGCTCAACCCAGCCTTTGCCGTGGGAACTTCCCCTTGGCAGGCGTTTCGGATGGCCCCAAACTTCGTTCAAGTCGCATTGCACAGACTCCCCGTTGAACTCCTCCCTGATTCCAACGAAGGACTATTCCCCTTCTTGCTGGAATCTCTCCATAACGCCAATGGACTTCGTATACTTTCCTCGCGCTTTCTCAATCCCGACCCGATCTCCAGGGGCTCCGAGAGAGCGACCTCAGTCATCGTTACAATCCACCCGGATCTCCTCGAGGATTTCCTTAAACCCTTCTATCTTCTTGGACAAAAATGCCGGCCGGAGAAAGCGTTCGGCAAGTCCCCGCTCGGAATCAGCTCCAACTGTTCCTTATTCGGCCATCCGGCCCTGCTCTACAAAGCAACACACCCTATTTGCCCCCTCTGCTCCCTTCACCATACCAGAAAGGAACATCGCTGCCGAAACCCGTCCTGCACTAAAGAGGGCAATTACAAAGTGGTTCCCGGCTGCTGCCCCTTCTCCCCCCTCAGATGCCCCAACTGCGAGGGCCCTCATCAAGCCTCAGACTTCTCTTTCCCTAACCGTCCAGCGGATCCGAGATGCCCGCCCCCAGCACCAGAGTCAGTTGACGGCTCTGAAGGGGACGACAGCATGGACATCTCCGCCCCTGACGTTGTTTCCCCCTCGCCAAGAGTTCTTCTTCCCCCTTTCGACCCTACTACCCCGCGACCCAGCAACTTGGGATATCTTGCCGAGCCCCCTACACCCGCTCGCCCCACCACAGGACCCAGTGGCCCCCTCCCAAAGGGTGTCCCGCTGTCCTTCTCCTCCTCCTCAAATCAGGGCTGTGTCCACTAATGCGGGCAAACGCCGCAAAGTTATCATCCCTGACTAAAATATCCTTCATACAGCGCCACCTCCTGGGGAGTTGGAAAGTATTTCTTGCCTTGTTTAATCGTTTTTCCTTGCTAAAAACCCCCGTCGACATTGTTGCCGTTCAAGACCCTCCTGTCAAGTTCGGGCTCCTTCCTTCCTTTGCTGGCTTCAAAGTCTTTTCTTCCACCCCACCCGAGACCCAAAAACCAAGAGTCGCTACCTATGTTTCCCTAACTTTCCTGGAGCGGGCCTCGATCCTCCCAGTGTTAACGGGCTCGGATAGCTATTTTTCCCTTGATTTATTTTTTGATTCCCCCCCGAAAGGCTCGGCCAACAGATAGAGAGTCTCTAACTGTTATAATACCTTCACCCCTGCTGGGGGTGCCCCGTCAGTCCCCCCCACCACAGTCTTTAAAAATTATTCTTTTCCTACTTTGATTCTTGGGGACTTCAACCTCCACCACCCTGCTGCTGATCCCCTCAGACATTTCAATTAGTCTGATATGTCCCGTTCCTCCCCATATTTTAATCTAGCGGCTTCTTTGGATTTTTCGCATTTGAATGTTGCAGGAGTTTATACTAGGTTCTCGTTTGATGCTGATGCTAGGCCTGGGGTCATTGACCTTGCCTTTGCTAAGGTTTTCCTATCCCGATTTGTTAGGGCGGAGTGGTCGACGCCCCTCCCGTCCACTGGTTCAGACCACATTCCCTGCTTTGTTTCCTTTGATTTTTCTCCTTTCAAACCTGCACCCCCAAAGCCGGATTGGGTAAGGCTTGACTGGAAAAGGGCCACCGCGGCCCTTGACATGATCCAAATCTCTACCCCTGTCCCCTCTCCCTCCATCGACCAACTGGACACCTGGTTCAACACCAACTTTGCTAAGGTTCAAGAATCCCTCCGTTCCAATGTTCCCTTTTCCCGCCCCTCACCTAGGGCCAAACCTTGGTGGTCACCTCTCCTCTCCTCCCTCAGGAGAACATACCATGCTGCAGCTAGACGTGCCCGCAAGGCCAAAATACGCGATGACCCTCTTCTCCCAGCCTAAGCCTGTACTGCCAGGGCGGCCTACTTTAAAGCGATCCAACAGGCTAAGAAGAATCACTGGGAATTGTACCTATCCACAGCGGACGCCCACTCGGTCTGGCATGCCAGACGGACCTTGTCCGGCTCCCCCACAGTCAGATTCCCGTCCTTTCCAGGGGTGGACTCGCCTGCCCAGATTAATGAGGCCCTCCTCAACCATTTCTTCCCCCAAGGCCTAGTCCTGGATACCCTCGTTTTGCTACCCTTGACACCGACGCTCCCCCGGTCACCAAAGAGGAGGTAGGGACTGCCCTTGTGGCATGCTCCCCCACCCTGGCCCCGGGACCGGACACCATCCCCTACTCAGTCTGGAAGAAGGTACACTCAAAGTACCCCAATCTCATACCCGCGCTACTCTCTCCCCTCCTCTCGCACGGACACCTTCTGGGCTCTCTTAAAGAAGCAGACGGTGTGATCCTGGATAAACCCGAGAAACCCTCTCATGAGTCCCGTGCCTCCTTCAGGGAGATAGTTTTCCTCAAAACCTTTTCCAAAATCCTTGAACCTATCGCTTGTTCAAGAATTGGTAAGATGGCTCGCGCACTTGGACTTATACACAGGGACCAGTGCGGTTCCCTTTCGGGCATATCGACCTTCAACGCAGCAACCACCCTCGCCCATGAGGTTCAAGCTCTTCAAGGTGACCGCGACTTCAAGGTCTCTACCCTCTTTTTGGACATCAAAGGAGGTTTCGACAATGTTGATTCCGCGGTCCTCTCCTCCAAGCTCCAGTCTCTCGGCACCCCTATATACCTAGTGAAGTGGGTCTCCTCCTTTCTACACAGCCGCTGTTGCCGTCTCCTTTTCCAAGGCTCGCCAAGGACCTCCCTCCCAGTATCGGTGCGCACCTCCCAAGGCTCCCCCCTCTCGCCCCTGCTGTTCGTCATCTACGTCTCCTCGATGCATCTCACCATCCCTCGTGGGCTTGTCCTCGCCTACTTGGATGACTTTGCCATCACAGTCTCCTCCCCCTCTAATGGGAAGAACATCTCGCTCCGGGCTGGCCACTACCGGACACTCTCCGCCGTTGGCTCGGAGCTAGGTGTCCCCTTCTCGGTTCCAAAGACCGAGCTTATCCACTGGCGTACCCCCTTCCAGATGGGCCCCCACTCTTCTGCCTCGATCACTCTGGACGGAAGTACTTTCTGCCCCGCCGCTTCCCTCAGGTGGCTCGGGTATTGGTTCACTCCCTCACTCACCACCTCACCTTACTTCAACAAAAGACTTGCCCTGACCAAGGGTGCCTTCGCCGTAATTCGCTCCCTAGGTTCGCCGGCAAAAGGCATTCCCCCTTTCCTGTCCCACCGCCTGGCTATGGCGGTAGTCCGTCTGGTTCATCTTTATGGGGCCGATCTCTTTGTCCCAATTGCGAAAATGACGGAAAAGATGGAGGTGTTTTGGAGAATGGTCCAGAGGTGGTCCACCTCTTGTTTTTCCTCCAGCCCTACAGGCATCCTGTCTTTCGAGTCTTGCCTTCCCCCAGTCTTCCTCTTAGCGTCTCACCAACGTCGCCTTGCTGGCCTTCATATCTCCTGCCTTCCCCCTTCTGCAAATCCGGTAACTGCCAAACTGCACCCCTCCTTCCCATGCTTGGATGATTGGAGATCTCCCATCTCCGCGAGAAAGTATGCCACCAAGTTACAACCGAACTACCTCCCCCTGAACTTGGCTACTCCCCCGTCAGGCTGTAGGAGACACCTACCCCTCGACTCAATTGTACACAATGGGTACACAGCCCTCGACCGCCCTGCATTTTTCCCGCTAGTCAGGACTGATCTCATGGACCTGCCTACTCTCCCTCAGACCATCTACTCATGTCTAAAGCCAACAGGCGCCTCAAACTCCTCCTCAGACAATCCCTTCTCACCTGCTGCAAAGGGGACTACTCCCCCCCCTCTACTATAGGTTTCCCCCCTCGCTGGCAGCTCACCCGTTCCTGGGCCTCCCTCGCTTCGTGGCTGGGAGGATGCACCAGATGAGGGCCGGAAAGAGCTACATCGCTGGTCATCCTTCCTGGTACAACAAGGACGACCCTACTCTCTACCCACACTATGAAAGCGGAGTGGAAGATGTTCAACACGCTATCTTGACCTGCCCCTCGAGATCGGTACCGCGCTCCCTTTTCCTCCCAAGGGATCTGTCGCTGGACTCTCCGTCCCCGCTCTGGGACTCCGCTTCTCTACTTAGGGGCCTCTCCGGCTACGTTCTCTCCACTGCCACGGGTTTCCCACCAGAAATGCCCCCCTACTGCGTACCGCCCCAACCGGTAGTTCCATCCGTCACCCCGCCAGCGCACCCCGGCAGGAGCCCAAGGCCAAAACTCTTCTCGTCCAGCAACCTCCTTGAAGGTATCACAGACAAACGTGCCAGGGCCTTAATGATTTGGAACGCCCCGGTTGCCCCTTAGTTTCATGAATTTAATGTTTTTTGTACTTTTGAATCTATGTATAGTTTTTGGTTTGTTAAGATTGAATTTTAACAGTTATACGTTGTTTTTGTTAAATTTGTCAAATGCGGCGCGGTTCGTCGCTACTGGAGGACTTGTTTTGTTTTTGGTTTTGGTTGAATATTGATATTGTTTAGTGTTTGTGGGTTTTGTTTTGGCCATATCTGATGATGCGTGCTGTTTCTTGTACCTTAAAACAACAAATATATGATATAAAAAAAAAAAATAAAAAATAAAAACAAAAAAAAAAAGGGCTGAAGGGTAGTTAGTTCACAAACGATCTCCTCTCCACCTCCGGCGATAGAAATCTCAACACCATGAGGAATTATCGTCAACTCCACCCATGAAAGCCCGTTGCTCTATTGCCCTACTAGGCCTTAGACGGCTCCCTACCCAACCCTTTCGGCCCTTATCATGATCTAGCCCTGAGCAAGCGTGGTTCTAGGGGCCGTTTGCCTGGTCCTCCGGCTCGTTCTTCATCCTCTGCCCGTTGTTGCTTCGCCTGACTTAGTGACGTCACAGGGTCAGCAACCCTCCTTTCTACGTTTCCGGTCGGCATAACGGTGTCCGGACTCTGGCAAGAGTACCATTTCGATCCGAGAGCTCGACCCTTGATGGGGCAAGCTTCGGTCAGTAGCATCTCGGTTCCCGTTTTCGCGTCGTCTTCACAAATTGTTCGGCCATGGCCAGTTTGTTGGCTGCTTCTAGCGAGTTGGCTACCCCTCCGTCCATCCTCCTCCGATCTTCGTCCAGTGGCTCTGTTACAGCAATCACTACTTTTCACTGTCGGCATCTCACCGGGTCGGCCGTCCATCCACCTCCCGACCTTTGCATCTTACAGGAGCACCCCTCGGTAACTCTCGGTAGTCGAATTGCACCGTGTCGGTTCTCGGTTTCGGCCCTTGGGTCAGATGTAATGTTCTGCCCGGTTGGACATTTCTGGCCATTAGCGGACCCCCTCGGCTATTAACGCACTTGGTTTTCTCTATGTTCGCTACAGGGATATTAATTTGGTTTCTTTTGTTTTGGCTGGCGGATCGTTTGGCGGCGGTGGGAGCTGTCCGGGTTGCTAGTTTTCCTGTTGTCTCCTGCTTGTCTTTGAGGAGTATTTGTGTATTTCTTCAGGGCGAGATTGTGCGGTTGGTCCCAGACCATAGGGACGTGGGATGATGGCTTTTTCCAGTGTTCTCGGCGAGGTTGGGGCTTTTCTTTAATATAGCTAGTGCTGCACGTAGTCTTTGAGCCTTGTAGTTGAAAATCAATTCACCTGATATAAAAAACAAAAAGATAAAAAAAAGAAAAAAAAGAAAAAAAAACGAAGAATAGTTAGTTTTCACAATCGATCTCCTCTCCACCTCCGGCTATTGAAATTTTACGACCATCAAATTTCATTGCCAGCTCTATCCACGAACCCCGGTTCCTTTATTGGCCTCGGCCTAGGACAGCTCCCTCTCCACCCATTTCGGCCCTTATCATGATCTCGCCCTAAGCAAGCGTGTTTCTAGGGGCCGTTTGCGTGGTCCTCTGTCTTATTCTTCATCCTCTTCCTGTTGTTGCTTCGCCTCACTTAGTGACTTCCCACGGTCGGCAACCCTCCTGTCTACGTTAATGGTCGACGTTCCGGTATCCGGACTCTGGCGTGACTATCTTTTCGTCTCGCGAGCTCCATCCTTGATGGGGAAAGCTTCGTTCAGTAACATCTCGGTTCCCGTCTTTTGCATGGTCTTTCCAAAATCGTTCGTCTATGGCGTGTTTGCTGGATGTTTCTAGCAAGTTGGCTACCCCTCTGTTCATCCTCCTCTGATCTTCGTCCAGTGGCTCTGTTACAGCTATCTCTCCTTTCTATGGTCGGCTGTTCACCGAGCTGGCCGTCCATCCACCTCCCGCCATGTGCATCTTACGGGGGCACCCCTCGGTTTCAGTCGGTAGTCGTATTGAACTGCCTCGGTTCTCGGTTAACGTTCCTTGGGTTGAGTTGTAATGTTCTGCACAGTTGGACATTTCTGGCTTCAGCGGACTCTCTGGGCTATTGACGCCCTTGGTTTTCTCTACGTTCGCTATAGGGATATTAATTTGGTTTCTTTTGTTGAGATTGGCTGCTTGTTCGGCGTTGGTGGGATCTGTGTGGTTTGCTGGGTTTCCTGTTGTCTCCTGCTTGTCTTTGTGTAGTATTTTGTATTTCTTCAGGGCGAGATTGTGCGGTAGGTCCCGGACCATAGGGAATTGGGACAATGGCTTTTTCCAGTGTTTTCGGCGGGGTTGGGGCTTTTCCTTACCATAGCTAGCACTGCACGTAGTCTTTAAGCCTTGTAGTTGAAAATCAAAGCACCTGATATTCAAAATAACAAAAAAAATAAAAAAAATATAAAAAAACGAAGGGTAGTCAGTTCCTCACCTAACCATCTAAGTACTTTCTTATATTAGCAATTCAAGTTATCTTTATTATCACGATTCCTGGCGAATACTGAGAACTGTCTCTTAGTGAGTTCTTGACTACACAA
The DNA here is from genome assembly GCA_003521225.1 of Tuber microsphaerosporum. NCBI lineage: Eukaryota > Fungi > Ascomycota > Pezizomycetes > Pezizales > Tuberaceae > Tuber > Tuber microsphaerosporum. The sequence goes on along the minus strand of QOVD01003379.1, from coordinate 5,246 downwards.
TTGGAGCAAGTGTGTTCGGCTATCAAAGTAGTGCCCGAGAATCCGGGAGTTGGTACCTGCTGCAAGTATCGCCCGGAGGGAAGGATCGTTACATTTGGTTTGCTCTCATCGCTTCACCTAACAAATAGACAAGCCGTCCGAACAACACGAAGACCCACTTGTAGAAGCAGTATTTGACATAGATACCTTAGGAGAAGCACTTCAACCATCATTTGCAACATCACGGGCCGGAAGCCAAGTATCCCCGGAACCAGGATCCCCAGAAGGATCTGAAGGAACAGCATCACCGACCATCACAAGGAGAAACACAATGTCAGCACCACCACCAGCGGCACCCAGCGGGCCGAGCAACCCCCCAGCAGGCGGCCCTGGGACGGCAATCCAATTAGCAGGATTCAAGGAAGAACAAGTACGACAAAGCATCCAATTGGCACAAGGTGGGGGAGGAACCTAGACACTGTAAGTCAAGCCACCACCCGAATTTAAAGGAGAACGGGAGACACTACGGACATTCATAGCACAATGCAAGTTGTACAATGAGCTGACATGCATCACCATATACACTGAAAAAGTGACATATGCAAAGTCACTATTAAGGGTAGCAGCAGCAAAATGGATCACAGCATACACGGAAGGAAGGAAAACAGCAAGCTGGGAAACCTAGGGCCGATTTACCGATGCGCTCCAAAAACAGTTTGCCGATGTTGACGCACCGAATGCAACAAGACCCAAGATCGAGTGCATGGTTCAAGGGAAACGAAACATGACTGACTACTGTAACGAATTCGGGTTGACAGCAGACGAAGCTGACTACGACGACCAATCAATGCAAAGAATATTCATTAAAGGAATCAAACGTACCCTACAAGAGGGATGGGGACAAGACAACTACGAAACAGGCGACATCAAAGACCTCGCAAACTCGGCCATTAGAAAGGAAAATCGCATCAGCTTCGTCAATAGCATGCAACAGAAAAGTACGACAAACCGAGCTGTCGAAGTACCAAGAAACCAGGATGGCATATTCAGGCCAACCACCAACGACCAAAGAAGAGATCCAATGGACCTCGCTGTAACATGAAGGGAGCCTAACTGGAGGCTACCCAACAACGAGTTCAGAAGAAGACTCAGAGAGCAGCTATGCCTCAAATGCGGAAAACCAAATCACCGAGCAAAGGATTGCAACAAGGCAAGAGACGGACAAGACAATACTAGTCAGCAAAGAAACAGAAAAAGCCAGCGACGATCACCATGGGGAGCCAGACCCAAGATCCGGGAAATGGAAAAGGAAGGGGAACCCGAACAGTCGGGAAACGAAGAAAGTCCCCAGTAAGAGATGGTCAGAGGGACAGACCCGAACGGAAACCTATCATTTTGGCAAATTACTCCGGGGCACTCAACTATACGGAAACACTTAGAAATGCAAGCGATCATATTATGGTGAAGGTCGGACTTCACGGGAAAAAGGAAACAGTTACGATCAACGCAATGATCGACTCCGGAGCAACAGAAGATTTTATTGATAAGGGGATATGCGAAAAGCAGGGGATCCCGACAATACGAGCTCAGAAAGTGAGTGAAATTTACCTGGCGGACAGGAAGCCAAGCAGCATGGGGCTAGTCACACATGTTGTGAAAGTACATATGGAAATCAATAGCCATAGGGAATTAGCAACTCTCCAAATGGCGAATTTGCAAAACCATGAGGTCATCTTAGGAATGCCATGGTTACGAACGCATAATCCGACTATCGATTGGAACGATAAGAAGATTACTTTCAACAGCGAATAATGCACAAGATGGTGTCTGAACAGTCCACCTGTTGCGTATGCTATACAGGAAGCAGAAGCCCTGGAAGAACACTTGATCACCAAGTTATCTGAAGTCCAGGCCTGGATTGACAAGCGTGTCAAGGTCAAACGATTGACCAACGAAGCGAAAATGCCTACGAAGGGATAGGTTCAGGCAGCAGGGAGCGACCTGTATGCAATGGAGAATATCAACATAACAGCCAAGGGGCAGGTAACGATCGGAACTGGAATAGGCATCGGGCTACCTCACAACACTTATGGACGAATAGCTCCATGCAGTGGTCTCGCAGTCAAGCACAGACTCTGCACCAATGCGTGGGTTATAGATGCCGATTACACAGGAAGAGTGAAGGTAGTAATGGTCAATCACGGAAAAACCGAGTACACGGTACGAAAGGGAGACCGAATCGCACAGTTGAATATAGAAAAAATCAATGACCGAGAGCTAAACGAAGTAGCCTGACTGGACGAAACCGCGAGAAGCGACTACGGATTCGGCAGTAAGGAAACTAAGGAAGACACTTGTCACAAACCTGACTAAGCGAGGAATATAGTTTCACATGACTCAGGGTTATGAGTCATAGGTTTGTGATTTGTTTCACATGACTCGCACTTGCGATGTCACAGTTATTATGTTATTGGTTGATGTTTTCACATGACACACGATTGTGGTCGCATGATTTATGATTTTTGCACATGACTCACATTACGGGTCATGGGTTTTACTCATGTGACGCGAGTTGCACACATGACTTGTTATTTGAATTATGATTGGTTTAGGTATGTTGCGCCGCTGACTTGTTGGAAGTCGGCTGAGGGATTTCGCACATGACTGGCTACGAGTTATGAGGTCGCGTGACTCAAGGGTATGAGTCACAAGGGTTAGGGTTATGAGAGGAACGCCTATATAAAGGGGCCGTGACCGTCGAGTAGTTAGTCACGAACCATCTCCTCTACACCTCCGGCGATTGAAATCTCAACACCATGAGAAATCATCGTCAACTCCATCCTCCCCCTCTCCCCTTTTCTGATGGCCTCGTTGCCTAGGAGGGTGATGCTACACCCCCGCTCTCCCCTCTGTTCCCCTCCTGATGGCATTGCTCTCGGGCAGTCTTTGTCTAAGGGGTTCACGGTCGCTCCTCCCCCTTTCCCCGCTTTCGCTTCGCGGCCCTCGCTTAGCGTTTGCACGGTCGGCAACCCTTCTTTTTACGTTTACGGTTGGCGTTGCGGTGTCCGGACTCCCTACGGAAGTACCTCTTCGTCTCGACAGCCTGTACCCTTGATGGGGAACGCTTCGGTCAGTAACATCTCGGTCTCGTCTTTCGTTTCGGCTTCGGAAAACGTTCGGCTATGGCCTGCTAGTCTCCTGTTTCTAGCGAGTCGGCTACCCTGCCTCCTCCTTCTCGGTTTCGTCCGGTTGCTCCGTTATAGCTACACCCCTCCCATGGCTGGCACCCTACTGCCTACCTTTTATACTCCCCCACGATCCCCTTCACGGTCGCAACCCTCGGCTAAGCCCGGGCGTGGTATTGCACTACCTCCGTGCTCGGTGTCGGATCCTTGGGTCGAAGTAATGAATGCCGTCGCCTATGTTTGGGCAACTGGTCGCCCCTCGGCCAGGACGCCTAGCCCGGAGGCTATGATTGTTCCGTTGTGTTGAGGTTTTCGTTTTGTGTTGGACTTTCATTTATTCCCTTTGTTGACGAGGAGTTTACGGCATAGGTTATCCTGTTGTTTCCTGCTCGTGGGGTTATGGGGATTTGCCTAGTTGTCCGTTTAGCCAGCTTTGTATTTCTCTATTGTTCACGGGATTGTGCGGTTGGTCTCATACCAGAGGGACTTGGGATGATGGTTTTTTCCTAGGCGCCGGGGAGGATGTTA
>QOVD01003377.1:0-42640 GCA_003521225.1 Tuber microsphaerosporum | reverse complement strand
GCTGGGGACTGCAGGGGATGGTGGGGGACGGCGGGGGATCGTAGATGACGGCCGAACCGTGAGTATCAATCCAATGCCAACGAGTTACCTCCACTCCTACCCGGAACACTTTGAATTCTCCAACTCATATCATACAACCTTACACGCATCTGGGTAAAGTTAAATAGGAGAAGGAAGTTCGCTTAAAATATGTCTATCAAGCAAGACGGGATTCAAAGTATCAGAGTATACGATTCTAGGGATATCAATTCTGCTTTTTAACTTACGATTGTTCTTGTTTATCTCTCTTTTCTCCAAGTCCAACTCCAACCAGTATGTCACACGAGAACCACGAGTCAGTCAACACCTCTCAAGAAACGATATGGGATTTGCATGTGGTATAATCTATGCTGGGAGCAATTCAGATGTGAATCGGATAGAGAGTACATTGAGAGCGTTGGAACTATACTCCCTTGGTCTTTGGTCTTCCTCAGTTCTTTGAACCGCTTTGTTATTTTCCTTAAATCCAGTTTCAGGTCTCTATTTTTCTACTCTCTCCATTATTGTTCATTTCGTTTCATGTTCTAAATAACACCCAAATTGGAAGACGTTACTTGGATGCAAGCCCTGCAAGCTACTAGTAATTCCGGTCTACTTCTTTTGTCAGCCCAGTAGCTCTATATGCTACCGTGTATTCGAAAATATTACTAACCCTAGTATTACCAATATGAGACATTTCTTGCCGGGGACTGCAGGGCTATAGTCCTTCGCCGGGGACGGCAGGGCAAGTTCGGGCGAGGACCGGACGGGACGGCATAAAGCCGTCCACCGCCGTCCGCCCTCAGGACGGACGGACTGCCCCGTTGCGAACACTGCCCACGCAAGCGGAGTCAGTCCATAATTGCGTCCGGCTGGGTGGGATCGACGTCCTCTCGTTCCAAAAGCGTCTTTACTATCCCCTCACGGCCCACGAAAGCGGCCCAGGCGAGTGGCGTACGGCCATATGTGGCGTCTAGTTGGTCGGCATTGACATCATTTCGTTCCAAAAGCGTCTTTAGTATCCCTTCATGCCCACTTATAGCGGCCCCCGAGAGCGGCGTTAGGCCTTCAGCATTAGTAAATATCTGGTTGGGATTGATGTCCCTTCGTTTCAAAAGCATTCATACTACTTCCGCATGACCCACCTTAGCCGCCAATGCGAGTGGCGTCTGGCCATATGTGGCGTCGGGCTGGTCGACATTGACTTCGTTTCGTTCCAAAAGTGCTTTTACTATCTCTCCATGCCCAGTTATAGCGGCCCACGAGAGCGGCGCTTGCCCATCTTCAGTGAATATCTGGTTTGGGTTGATGTCCCTTCGTCCCAAAAGCATCGCTACTACTCCCTCATGGCCCCCGGTAGCCGCCCACGCGAGTGGCGTTCCACTATATGTGGTGTCTGGTTGGTCGGCATTGACGTCATTTCGTTTCAAAAGCACCTTTACTACCCCTCCATGCCCATTCCAAGAGGCCCATGCGAGTTGCGTCCGGCCATATGTGGCGTCCGGCCAGTCGGGGCTGACGTCTTCTCGTTCCAAAAGTGTCTTTACTACCCCTTCATGCCCCCCCGTAGCCGCCCACGAAAGCAGCGTTTGGCCGCCACCGCCAGTCATTATCTAGTTAGGATTGACGTCCTTTCGTTCCAAAAGCGTCTTTACTACCCCCTTATACCCTCTCTCAGCCGCCAATATGAGTGGCGTGTTGGAATTCACCGGCGATCACTCCATGCCACTATGTATTTCCTTTGTACCTTTCCCCATCTTGTCACTAGTTCGCTGTTAGTTTTCTTTGTCAGTCATTATATATCAACAGGAGGAAGGGATATACCTAGATGATATAGTATATAACGTCATTTACGGGGAAACCGCTCGGAACCGGGATCCCGCTCCCCGATGGCAACCAGTGAAAAATGATACCTACATTCAATTTTCTCTATGAATAGTAGAGATATTACTCTGAAAATCCAGCTACAAGTACTTTGAAATATAGAGAATCAGAAAATCTAGATTTTACCTCATATTAATAAAGTGTTACTCTAGTATAGTGGTTTTAAGAGTGCTTATTTCAAAAAGAAATTGAATGCTTTGCTAAGGATATAAAAATTGAAAAGCCTCCAAGAAGGGCATTCTAAAAGGGCTAGAAGGATAGTATAAGTCTTATATATTCAGGTTATGCTGGTTTAAATTTATTTCCTGGGTATTTTTTAAGGTGGTGGTAATCAAAAGAGTGGTGGAAAGCTACATACAAATTGCATTAATTTTGCCATATGATATCTACATACTCAGTTAACATATGAACTCAATTCCTTGGAATCTGCTTTATAATCATTATTTAAGTAAGTGCACAGTGTTTGAGGCTAAACAAATAGGTGTTTTATATCTTTTCCTCTCTATATCTTAAAGGGCAATACTATGTAGCAGGTAAGCTCATTTCTACCTCTCAAATTGTTAAAACTAAATCATTAAATAGATAAAACTCTATTCATTAATTGACTAGTATCAAGGGACTAAGGCAGTTGGTTTGTATACTGATTAAAAAAGTTTATCTTCTTACATTAAGTCTTAAGAAGAATAATATTCATATTTAACTAAAATCTGTAACATACCATCCGAGTCTGATAAACTATTATCATTTTTCCATATCATCATCCGTGAATATTGGCCTCCCAGACCCCATAAAGCCATTGGATAACTGCTTGTTAGTTAGAAACATTGATTATTGTAGTTTGAAGCTAGTTTAAGGATTTATCTAACATTTTTGTAAGCTTGATTATATCAGAGCACAGATTATGGAAAACTTATCCGTTTAGCTTCAAACATTGTTTTCTTACTTAAACAATCATAATAAAGTAGATTCCAAGGAATTGAGTTCATATGTTAACTGAGTATGTAGATATCATATGGCAAAATTAATGCAATTTGTATGTAGCTTTCCACCACTCTTTTGATTACCACCACCTCAAAAAATACCCAGGAAATAAATTTAAACCAGCATAACCTGAATATATAAGACTTATACTATCCTTCTAGCCCTTTTAGAATGCCCTTCTTGGAGGCTTTTCAATTTTTATATCCTTAGCAAAGCATTCAATTTCTTTTTGAAATAAGCACTCTTAAAACCACTATACTAGAGTAACACTTTATTAATATGAGGTAAAATCTAGATTTTCTGATTCTCTATATTTCAAAGTACTTGTAGCTGGATTTTCAGAGTAATATCTCTACTATTCATAGAGATAATTAAATGTAGGTATCATTTTTCACTGGTTGCCATCAGGGAGCGGGATCCCGGTCCCGAGCGATTTCCCCGTAAAGGACGTTAGTAGGATACGCACACATAGCCGGTAGGGACCAGAAGGTAAACCGCAGATAGGATCGGAATACTCAACGGGCATGGGACCGGAACTCCATAGTCGTATGGGCATCACAAGAAGTTGCGCTGATGGGGAACTCGCTTTGTATTTTCTGTATAAACTCCCTCTTCCATCATAGATAGATAGGCAAGCAAGCGGGACACCAATCCCCAGAATATACTGAACTTTCCTCTTGACTTCACCTCTTTCCCTTATTCCCACACTCGTGTTCTTGCCCGCTCGGCTGTTCCTCTTCAATCGGCCCCTCATAACAACATGGCGTTTGTCCATATTCTGTTTTTGCCTGGTTGGGATTGACCTCATCTCGTTCCAAAAGCGTCTTTACTACCCCTCATATCCCTCGTGAGCCGCCCACCAGAGTGGTGTCCGGCCGCGTTTGGTCTCTGCCTAGTTGGGATTGATGTCCCCTCGTTTCAAAAGCATCGCTACTGCTCCCTCATGCCCCTTCGTAGCCGCCCACGTGAGTGGCGTTAGGCCATATTTGTCGTCTGGCTGGTCGGGGTTGACGCCCTCTCGTTCCAAGAGCATCGTTACTACCCCCTCATGCCCATTCTTAGCAGCCCACGAAAGTGCCGTATTCCCAGTACAATCGGTTACATTTGCGTCCCACTCTTTCATATCCAATACCGCTGCAGCTATCTCCATGATCCCGAGGAATGCTACCGCGTGGAGTCCTGAAAATCCCGTGGGTCCTTTCTACCAATCAAACCACAGTCCTAAGAACGTATTCTGGCTATAGCGTAACAGTAATTGAGCAGATATATGCTCATCAAATCGATCGAGAAGCCTCAGTGCAAGTATTTTTGTTGAAAATAGGCTTTCGGATATGCACTTTCTACGTACCAGAGCACGACAAAGCCAGTCATTCACTTACCCTATTAGATATTTCCCTTATATCACCACTTGGTCAACTGACCAGATACGCAACTCTGTTCTCATTCGTCTTCTCTTGTCTTCTAAATTGTTTCCTCTAACTCTTTTCCGCTGCTCATATATGTTGCTATTTTACTGTATAAATAGTAGGCCTTCCTAGCCCTCCGAGATAGAATAAAGTTCTTAAGCATCTCTTATACGCGCATGATTCCGGTATATAGCTTGACCTTTGGCCCATTTTTCAACAATTTTGATATTTTCCGTCATCCCCCTTCGGGCATGCCTCCCCCAATAAAGAGAAGCATTTCCAGAAGAGGCGTCGTTGTGGGGGCTGATTTAAGAGCTGGCGAAAGATTCCGGATAGGTCCGAAATGGAGGTATGTCAAGCAAACCTCGGCAATTGCTGAGTGAGGGCAATGGAATAGGGTCGGATTCCTCAAGAGACACTCCCGCAGAGTAAAGCGTACCAATCGGACGGTTGACGAAGACGTCTCGACCGTGACGAGTCCCAGACAAGATGCTGTGGCTGTCCTCAACGCGGGAACGTTTTCCGGATCCAGATCTAAAGATCCTATCTCCACCCCCAAAGCATGACAGAACTCCTCGACTCGCAACGGCCGCTCCGAATACAACACCCACATCAAGACCTTCAATCCGAGTAATGATTTATGTCCTTTCTGTGCCTTTAGCCGTGATAGTGTTGTCATGTAAGCGTCGTTCAGTCCATGGCCTTGTGTCATCTCTTAGAGTTTCTTTTTTCTCTTGCAGGATTGTGGCCTCTCCTAAAATAGCATCGATACTTAGCGAAACGAGGAGGAATCTACACACAACTGTTAGTTAGTATACATCATTGATAGGGTGGGGGTGTCGAATGCTCCTACTCACATATCAGATATCTTCTCTGAAATAACCCTCACAATATCCGCCCGTAACTCATAGCTCATCGCCTCTGGCTCAGCATCCCTGTTTAGCCTCATACCCACTTAATTCCGGATATCGCTCGTATTAGGGCTGATAGGTATCACGACAACCTTCGAGAAATATCTTGGAATATCTTCCTTGACCTGGGGCCTCCCGGTGAGGAATATTCTCGTCCTAGGGCACTCCCGAACAATATCTCCTAGTGACCCAAGAAGCTCTGTCAGGTGCTTCTGTAAACATTCATCCAAGGCGTCAATACAGATAAAAACCTTGGGTAGCGAAGCAATAGCGATTTTCAACATTCCAATCAGCTCCGCAAGCCGTAGCCCCCGACCACCAAACTCCATTTTGCCTTTTCGAAAAGCCTCTCGTAGGTAATCCAAGACCCCCCCTTCACATGCTAGCTGGCTCAGAATAGTTCCCATGATGTTCGTGATTGTCTGCTCTTGTCGGGAATGATAGTCGCAGTACAGGCCTGCAACGGCGATACCCTCCTCCCCCGCCTAGTCGCATAGGGTGTCGATTACTAGAGAACTAGAATTTTTAGCGGTCAGCGGTGTCCAAATTTCCCAAAGCACGCCGCCGCTTGCCTCAGGTATGTCTTGCCCACTCCCGGATTCCCGGAGCAAAAAAAGGCAGCCTTATCGGCCCCGCCCTTCCCATCTCCACTCCTTAGACTCGCTCGTTTCCAAAAACCGGTCCCCGACACCTTTGAACCCGTCGGTACGCACGTCCTGGCACCTGTTACTTGGCTCAAGTGGAGAGAGCCAACGCAGAATCTCCGCATCCTCGTCGGACTTATAGAAGGTGTTGTTGAAACTACCGATTATGTTGCCGCAGTGGGCATTGCCGTTGCCAATGTTAACCGCTTGCATTTGGGAAGTTTGGGCCATGAAATTCTATCCAAATATTTTGTTGAAATGTAGAAATGGTGGGAGCGATTTGTAGGGGTATCTGAGGAGTTTATGGAGGTCCTGCGGCGAGAGCTGAAGAAAGGGGGAAGTGGTGTAGTTTGTTGTAGCACGGTTATAATCCAATCATTCGCCTTAGGCCAGGGTAGGACTAATATCGTAGGAAATAGGTCTCACAGAGACTCTTCCCGAGTAGGTCTATATTTAGACAGCTGGGTGACTATGTTTGGACTGATGGCGCAGGATAGTTGATTTGCGGTACCTGCGACGGCTGTCTCAATGGCTCACATACCGGTACAAGATTTGCGAATGGCAACTTAATACAATATCTCCCCCACGCACATGCCATTATCCCGCGGAGTCCGAGACCTGCGCGTGGTATACCTTCACCTGATAGCACTAGGTAAACAACAGCAAACAGGCCTATCTAGTATCAAGCTGCTTCTCAGTGTGCAATGAATCTGGTCTCAGATCGGATTAGATTTATATTCGGGGGTGTCAAGTAAAAATCGGAAGCTCAGAGTGGCAAAGCAGGGTTTGGGGGGATTGGAAGACAAGAACGGCTGGGAAACCAGACCAGGAAACCCTACGCAACCAGACATCTCGAACGAAGTGTGCTAAACCAAGTGAATAATTGTACTAAGCAGGAGACAGGAGACGAATATAAGGCAAACTAAATGGAGAGAAAAAGAGGTGGATACACTCAGTTCCAGGATTGAAAGGCTCTATCATTGGTATCACTAGGATAGATTTATTCTATTAAATTCGTTTCAATGGATTCTGTCCCCCATACATACTCTTTTCAATATGCCACAGGTTCTTAGACCGCCAATCCCGAGGCGAGTTTTCCAATTTTGGTCGTCTTCTGCCCACCAACCTCGCATGGCAATGGTATTGATCTTTCCGATTTTTACTGACACCTCCGAGCACAAGTTTTTTGTACAGGGATTGTTTACATCAATAAAGGGGCAAACTGTGGACAAATATTAATTATTAAAGTGAGATTAGGGTCCGTTTACCTAACCGTCTAGTTTTAAAATTTGTGTAATCAGACTACGAGCACAGCTTGCGGTAAAAAAAAGCAGGAAAAGGTTGAAAGCAGGGTTCCGAATAGTCCGACTGGTCAAGTCTTGGAGGCAAGACCAGACTGGTCCGTCCTGGCGATGTCAGTGACTAGACCTGACTAACTTCAGTGATCCGGGCTGGTCTGGACTTGGTCCCAGACCAGTCTTCCTAAAAGCTTGTGTCATGTAATATCACTCACTTATTGAACAGAAGGTATTTGACACTCGTGAATTTATTTTCACTGCCCCTCATCTAAGTAAGGTACTATCTCTACTCTAATTCTCCTAAGAATGTACAGTGTAATTCATGGAAACCATGAGTTTAATTAAGAAAATCTTTATTTGAACGTAATATATGGTGATGAAAATAGTGAAACAAGGAATTTGGATGCTAATTCTGTTGAAGGGGCGTGCATATCCTATTGCTTGGCGGGCCTGGTGAGACCAGTCCTGGTCAAGTCAGTCCTGATGATTCTGACCATCCAGTCGGTCTAATTTTCACCATTGGACTAGACTTGACTTTCGACTAGACTAGCTTGTCTAGACCAGTCTTCCGCAGACCATTCAGAACCCTGGTTGGAAGAACTTCTGAGGTTCTGATTGGAATGAGTTTGGGCCAGTCGATCAACCGTGTTTTGAATAATTCATTTCCACATTTTCAAATTTTTTTTTATCGCAGGCCCGTAAACCGTGCCGCGTCAGCCGACACAACTCCCCAATAGGCGGCGCAAAAGTTCTTACCTAGGTATTGCTGTTTTCACTATGCTTGTCGCAAATTCAATGAAAAGTGCGGAGAACCAGAAGGTATTTTGTTTCTTGCAAAGGTGGTTCTTTTTTAAAAAAAATGAGGTGGCGGATTGGTCTGTGCTGTGTCAGAGAGTGACCAGAGCACAAACTGGGTCAATTGAGATACCCGGATTTTCTGGATCTAACAGTTTAAGAAATAAATAGCCTTAACCTGTGCAAACTCCTATACTGAAATCCTAGTATACCTAGGAAGACAGAAGCTGTAGTCTTGAAATCTTGTCTAAATCGGTTATCGAATTTGCGACAAGCATAGTGAAAACAGCAATAATTTTCTACCGTCCTAAATTCTTGAGCAAGTACTCGCGTAGCTAGGTGGTCAAAGCATGGCATTTCCATAGAGGTGAGTATAGGGATCCCACCAGGCAATAGACGGCACACTACACTAGGTAAACACAAGGTGCTTGCCGGCACCCCTCCAACCGTCATGTGTTGCTAGGCTGCCGTCCATATGTAAACGGGCCCTGAGTGAGATTAGTCTAGTAGGTAAGCACACCGTAGAGGATATTCTCACTCAATCAGGCGCTAAGTGTGCTGCCATAACAAGAGGCAGCGCGGTGGTATCAGGAGAAAAATTAAGTATCATAAATAAGGAAAATTACCGAGAGGAAGTCGAGGAAGAGAATATACACCCTACACGCTCTTTATGGGCATTGGCAGTGTTAGTGCTGTTGAAGGTCAGACGTCTACATAACATCCGCCCCAGACTACTATCTGTGCGACATGAGGTAAAGAGAAGGGGTAGTCTCCTAGTTTTCAAGAATACAGCTCATCACGAAAAACTCTCGTGAAACCGCGGCATTTATGTGAGCTATATTAAAATAAAAATTTATACTGCGGAGTTTGAAAGTTGCCGAATGCACTTATAATTTTAAATCAATAATCATTACTAGGGCGTTGGCGAAACAGTCTTATAATGCCCTGGAGATTAGACATCGCGTGGTGTTCGTTGGTTTGTGGGGGGCTCGTTTGGAGATTTATCGTCCCAGGCAAGAAGTACCTCAAAGTCAGGGGAGATCACTCCACTTTGGGAATTCTCACCAACATTGCTGCTGAGGAGCGGAGTTAGTATGCCTCTCTAATTGTACCCTTTCTGACCTCTTATTCCCTTTATTCTAACTCCCTCTGTCTAGGCTGCTTGGGTACGGCGAGCCAAGTAGACATGAGTGCAAAAAAAAATATCTTAAGCGAGTAGGGGGACAAAGCCCTCCAGGCTTGATTACATAAGCAACCAGTAGAGTAAAGAGTATTCACATTCCTCCAAGGTCTCATCCAACTACAACCATATAATCCTTATATACGATAGCTATAGCCTTTTGATATTCTACGGTATTACTCTTGCCCATTGTTTCTATCCACTACTCTCTCACCAGGCTCTCGGCATTGTTTTGGATCGCGCTGATTGTAACCTGCTCTTAGAGCCTAATCTTTACTCAGCAGAATACTTGCCGAAAAAAAGTCTATTGGTGACCATTACCTACCACCTACTCCTGCGGCCCAGTTGAAGTTGGCGCCTAGGGTGGAAATTCCCATAGAAAGTGTCCAACTTCAACTCGGCCGCGGGAGTAATTTGTGCAGATTTTGTAGTTTTTTAGCGTGGTTAATAGTATAGGTTACAAATCCGAGTGATCTCCCATGATTGCAATAGGTGGGCGGCAAGGGCTGGGCGCACTCGGGAGCTCTTTCCCACCCCCTAAAAGGGCCCCAATAGTTTGCAGTATCCCCTATCCCCATCCCACTTTTGCTTCTACTTGCATCTATGATTTATAGCCTATCTGAGTTATAGGAAGCTATCCCACTACTATTATGCTCTCATGGGGCACTATGGAGTAGTAGTAGCAGTAGAGGGGAGTTGGGGGTCGCTATTTACGATTAACATAGGGGGATAGTTGCCTAGACCAAAAACAGGGCGAGAGGAGTGCCAAGGCCCGAATAGCAGTGCACCCGAGTTATCCTTATTCGAGGACTAGTTCAAGTAGAATGCTTTGCGCTATCTTCTTCAAGGTAACGACGCCCTTAGCCAGAAACTTCAAGTTGAATAAACAGGAACTAATCACATTTAATAGAAATAGTGGACAGGAATAATAGGATATTGAAAGGCTACAGCCTATAGGTACACTAGGATCACGTGGTTTTGGTTAAAGCACGGAGCTTGGAAGAAATGTACGAGTATAGATAGATTCTCATCGCTCTGCTGGCAGCTTATGTAAGCAAACTCCGGGGTTTGGGCCTCTGCTCGCTTAGGATTTTTTTTTGCACTCGATGTCTACATGACCCGCCGTACTTGGGGCTACCCGTGGGGGGTTGCTGGGGCCACCAAATGGAAGAATGTGTATAGCGAGTCCACGGCGTAGCGAGGATGCCCATACAAATAATCCTTGTCCTATAAAATTTCTATAGGCGTTCTCGCCTCACTGTGGACCCCTTCGCCGCGAATTACTGTAGGAGAGTAGTGTGACTGACTCCGTCGGGGGCTTTATTTTGTGCTCGTGAGAGTGGTGCCTGGACCACGAATTCCGGAAATAACACTTTGAGCACATGTGTATCACTAGGCTACATTGTCAGAAGTATTGAGGCGGTGGAGGTCACGAAGTGAATAGGATTGCAGAAGTAGAGATTGCTGTAGTCACTCTATAGAAGAAATGAGCGCTTCAGGGAGTAAAGAAGAATCGGGAAGTAAAATCAAGACAAGGGGAGAAGGTATCATGGAAAATGATATGACGCGGCTAGGGGTAAACAAGTTCACGACACGCAATCATAGTTTTCAACATAAATGCCTAGTGTTTGCAAACCGAGTGACCTCCCATGAGAACAACTATTTCTATGATGGAAGCACAAAGGCTGTAAATCAATAACCAGTGATATTTTATACTATGATCTGCTAAGATCCGAAAGTTGCAAGAAGCTTATATGGGGTACCAGTATTGTGTTGGGGTACTGTTCTAAACGTAAATGAGGAACATCCTTGTTCTAGATTGTGGGCGGTTTTTCAATTACATTTGTGCCATTTTGTTCAATTCCTTCCGCTGGACACTGCTTTCTATACGTCTTTCAGTTTTATTTGACCTAAGATAGAAACCACGAATTCTTTATTTGCGAGAAAATAGTCAGTACTTGGCGATTCACAAAGTATTCGGATGGCTCGACGCCAAGATTCGAGTGTTAGGCGCCAGCCCATTCGAATACTTTATGAATCGCCAAGTAAAGAGCCCTCGGCAATGTTTAAACAGGTCATCCGTGGGAATTTTTTCGCTTAAATATTTTTCACAAACAAGATGCGACGGCAAACCTAGACATGCTACAAGAAACAAGGTCCACCGCCATTCCAATTCCATCATACACGAGAGTCGAATACTATGGGTGCACATTAAGAAAACCTTAATCCTAGTTTTGCTCCCGTTTGATTTTTTGGGAACGAGGGAGATAGCGGCTCACGGAAGCGAACAGGAGAAAGATAAGTGTGCGAGTATTTAAACCAATTCAGAAAACAATCTGAGCACAAAACTCATAAAGGCAAGACGCATACCCAATTTAATTCCATACTAAAACACAATCATCAACGCAATAAAAAAACAGAACGGAAACATATCGCAGGAGGTGGTCTTTACAACCAGTGTCACCCGACGACCTCTCGGATCCACCAACTAATTCCCGTACAACCCATGCTTGCTCCTCCCATGGGCAACTAGATTATCATATCTCTTAATCCCCTTTTCGCCAACATTCTCGCATTCGGGGACTGGACAGTCCAATCGCTCAGCAAGGTGTATCCCCTCGTAGTGTCTGTTGAGTGCCTGTCTTGTTATGAACGGCGTTGGTCGGGCACAACCAGGTGCATTACAAGTGTAGGAGCGACTGGAGCAAGTATGTGGACCGCTTCTTAGGATTAGTTTATTTGAAGGATAAGCGTATAATAGAGTCGAAGGGGGTGCAAACCTATTTCCAGAACATCTAGATGATCCGCAAGAGACTTTGTCCCTAGGAAGCGTTAGGGTAGCGGGAAAATTGATAGGGCTGGAGGCGAGGGTGTGATTTGTATCTCTGTTGGCTTGATCCTCAAGGGTTGTGTGGGAGAGCGAGGGGCCAAGAACGGAGTAGTAACCATCATGACGAATAAGTTAAAAAAAAAAAAGAACTTACGGGGAATCCATTCCTGAAATGCAAAGTGCAGATAATTTGCCAGGGAATTAGCAAAATAATGGAAGAGGGGAACGGGGGATCCGCCTGTATTTGAAATTTTCTGAGAAGACAATTGCCCTTTCGCAGAATTTTTGCGAGAGCCTCATCCATGTCTGGCCCCTCCCCCCGACCAATGATTTCAGATAAAACAGAGCCTGTGGATTAGTCGAGAGCCTTGTACCACATAAAACAAGCTGGACTACAGATATAACAGGATAACATCTCAATCCGGTGCCGGTTGAGTAGCAATCTTCCTGTCGTTGCACAAAGCCTGCAGCTCACCAGCACTACCGCAAAAATTGGTTAAACTGGAAATGGCGCTAGAGCAGCCGAACAAAGCTTACCACCCTACGCGAGCGAGATTTGCAAGAAAGTTGCCCACTAGGGTTAGGTTCTGATGATCATTTGCTAGGGGGCACTGTTTTGACTAAAGTTTTTACTTTTTAGAGGGAAAAATTTCCTGTAGGGGTTTACTCTCACTCGCCTATTGAGCCACACTTTATTTGACTGCTCTAGCGCCATTTCCAGTTTAACCAATTTTTGCGGTATTTCGGTACGGTATCCAGCGTATGTTTCGCTTACCTTCAATTTTTTCACCACCACACAAAATTGGGCACCTGCACGAGTCTAGTTAAGGGAGGCTCACAAGATGCCGCGGCTTATTGCTATGTCAAGATACCTCACGAAATAATTAAGCCTAACATACAGTAGAATCACGTCTTCGATCCAACAATTGTTCTGCAATTTTGGAATTATTCTAGACATTAAGGTGGCTTCGGGGTTGTTACCAGTGTGCTTGGGGTTCATGCTCATCTAAATGACATTTTGTAGTGAACCTCTTCACTCTCTTTTGATTTTTACACCGGTTGAGATATCCTTCTCTGGCGCGAGCGGAATACTCGCATGAAGTTTGGAGAACCGGTAGATACTATCACGGAGGGGCAAATCTGCCTCAAAGGCGCCGCGGGAGGTCAGCAATCGTTTCCGAGAAATCCAGTATCCCCAATACCTGTATAATGCATTTGTCTCTAGAATTGGCAGTGAACATGGACAAGAATAAAACACTGAATAAGTTTGGGTGGATGGGGAAGTGATAGAATAACACTTTTAAGCGGTGTAAAGTGTAGTAGAGCTTAAACAAGGAATGGAGGAAAACATGGGGTGTTTATTGGAAAATCATTCACACTTCGCAGCCGAGTGGAAACGGTTAAAGCCCTTGATAAAGCGTCTAGAATCCTCTTCCCTTCGATAGTCCGGTAAAAACCCTGCGAAAACTGACCGCCTCGATCGTGTCATAGCATGGAGAGAAACAAAACACTACCAGACTTCACCGGTGAAGGAAACTCCAACATTGGAGGTCAAAGTCTAATTTTTCGAGTTCTTACTGTACGGTGGCGTGTACTGTTGCGGTCAGTACTTGAATGCAAGAGAAATGTCCTGGGGTTGAAATGCCCTATCCGGGATAGAGACAGAGAAACCACCGGAAACCCAGCCATCAATTGAGAGCGAAAAAATAAAAGCACGAGAAAAAATCGCAGGCGGCAGGAGACAAGATCATGGTGTGTCCTATTAGTAAGTCTTGTGGCTGGGGAGAGAGAACTATAGGGCGCCACTCTCCCCAACTTAGTGTTGGGCAGTTAGCTTACATAGGGTACCACCGGCATCCGATATAGTATCATATAGTACGGCAACGTAGCATAAAATCACCGTACTTCATTAGCTAGCTAGTGTACACTCCCGTTTGGAAAGTCTTCGTATCCACATTAATCAATTCATGTAGCTACGGCTGTTCCAGCATACTGCACCAGCAACTACCGGTACCCAAACAGACTGGTTTAGCTACCAAGACTTCTCAAATGCAAATGTATATAAAATTTTTTGGCAACAATCGGGCAGTAGAGCACAGCGAATCCAATCCTAGGTTACCGAACGGTAGAAGACTTTTATTGGTACGAATAAATAATAGAAGAAAGATAAAAGAAGAAAAGAAAATAGGACTGTATGAATAGCGAGCGGATGCGATGATGAACAGAAAACGAACAAGTAAAGGGAAGAACAGGCTGCCTTATATCCTTCTCAAGAGAAAACCATCTCCCCCACATGCTTCCAGCGCATGCCAAATCGCTCTCCTCCCTTCTGCCACTCAGCCGCCCCTCCGCATGCTCTTCCGTGACATTCCCGAGGTAGAAGCACCATTACCGAGGATAGAATTGATGTTCGGCTATGATCAGGCTCCGTGTTTCATTGTAGGAGCAGACTTGTTTGATACTGTCGCATTAGATATGCAAGGGCGAGGTGCGTAGTTGTAAGAAGTTAGAAGTGGTGGAACATCTTTGCGATAACGGTCGGTTTCATAGAGTTGTAGTTCCGTTTCTCGTCCTGCGGGAATGGGAATATATGTATGTGGTGAGCAGCCTAATCAAAATCCAACAAAAACAAGTATTACCTCGGACCTTAAAGGAGATGTAAGAAAGAGTGAATGGGGGGGCTTACACTAAGACTGCATAAAGAGGTGGAAACGAATCGCCAATTTAGGAGAATATGCGATGAGAATTCGCATATATGGCCGGAAATTTTCGGAAGGCAAAGCGGAGGCACAATCGGAACACTGAGCACAGATAGGATTGGAACTCCTTTGTTTATGATCTCCGGAAGGATTTCCGCATGTTGGGATGTTGGAGAACACGCTTTGTACTATCTATATAAGCCCTCTGTTCTGCCATAGATAAATAAACAAGCAAGATACGAATCCTAAGCATATGCAGCTCTTTCCTCCTTGTTCTCACTTTTGTTCCCTCTTCTACTCGTTCATTTCTCCGCAATAGGCCACTCATGACAACAGTTATTGTACTTCGACTGCCGGCGCATAATAGAGCTCAGTTCTCCGCAGCGGCTATTCGAAGTAACTATTTTAGTGGTGGAAGTATAAGGCCAGTACATAGATTGTCCTTAAATAGAACGACTGAGTCCCCTGAGGGCCGGGAAATACCTGCTAGAGAGGGCCCGGCTTCGGTGTAAATAGCCACTAGCTAGAGTTTTTGTCTGGGTGCGATACTGCATAACGATAAACATGCACCAGCCGCTAGAAGCAGCGCTTTTCAATGCTTCACTAGTATCGAAATTTGATCACCCCCGATTGTTAAATGCAATGATGCATAGTCAGTTGAGCTCTACCTCTAGTTTTACTTCCCCTTTATTCCCAGGGCACAACACAACACTAGCTCATGGAAATAAAAACAGCGAAAGGTATGCGAAACAACTTGCATATACTCAAAGCAATTCAAGACGAAAAATCTAAGTACAAAACTCATGAACGCAAGGGGTGAGAAATTTAGTTTCAAATCATATCAAAATCATCAAAATACAAAAACTATCACGGACTACAGAAGAAGGTACCATTCCCAACCCAATGACTTCTAATGGCTCTACGACTCGGCCAACTATTCTGTGTGCGATCCGCCACCAAGCGGCGCTCTATGCCGTCTCTCATTCGAGTAACTAGACTGTCATGCCTCTGGATCCCATTTTAGCCAACACTCTCGCATCTGGGAATTGGAGAATCAGTCTGCTCGGCAAGGCGAATCACCTCATGCTGTAGTGTCGGCTGAGAGGTTGTTTGGTTCTAGACGGGGCTGACGGGGTACGGTTAACTGCCTTGCGGGCGTCGAAGCGACGGTAACAATGGCGGTGTGGGCCGCTTCTGCGGGTTAGTCAAATGCAGGGTTTGGAGAACCCGTTACCAATTGGGCAAAGTTGCTGGAAAGTACCGCTCAGATAGGTCAGGGGCTAGGAGCATTGTCGGAAAAAGGTATCGCCGGATATTCAGCTAGCGCGGGGTCAGAGCTCGACCACAGGGGGCCCGTGTAACTCCCACGGTACATAACAACCCCCGAATCCCCTGAACACGAGATCCTCATGCTCGCTACTCCTCGCAACATCTCGTTTTTTTTGCTGTCCATTTAGCATATTTTCCAATCGAAAGGAGCAGTATCCTGCACATATACTCCGGTAACAAAAATCCTAGACAAACTACAAGCAGCACCTGTACCCCACAGAACACAACACCATGGCAAGCAAGCGAGGATCTGGGCGGAGAGGAATCTAAACACCATCATCTCGCAGAGACAATTCAAGTGCGATCCGAAGAAATACACGTACCCGTCAAGCCCCAGCCCGATACGGGCAAGCGGTCGCTTCAGAAGCTGGGCTACAGAGACCCGAAGAATATCTGGACCCCGTGAGCAACAGCGACGAAGAGGAACCCGGCCAGTATACTCTCTCACTCCCAGGCAGCATTCAACATGTCCTCCCAGGCGAGAATGACCAGAGCGGGGCCCCTTCCCAATCCTCATTTGTCTATTCACCTAATGAACGCCAAACCAGACCAGAAGCCACCACAGGGGAAAATGCAGCCATCAGCCAGCATGATATACGACAGCTCTTAAGATCTCACGAAGATGATATTATCGACCGCATAATATGCCAGCTCTGTTCCCAGAACCCTACCCGCAGCAATACCCCACTACCTCCTCTCCCAATATAGGCCACACTCACGAACCCGGAGGTTGAGCCCAATCCACTTCTTATACGAATTGAAGATTTGCAAAGCCAGCTCACCCTTCTACAAGCACAAAGGCCCCTCGGACCCGGAAATACACAACCGTCTCGAGATCCTGGTACGTGCAACCCATCCCACCCCCGCTCACGCAAGCAAACGAGAGTTCATCCAGCAGAGTGGAGTCAGTTGAGACCCTCTTTCCCGGAGTAGAGCAGAGCACGCTAGTTTAGATTATTGAAAATCTTTTCAAACCGAGAAACATTTACCGGCAGCTGGCCACAGAAAAGAAGCATGCCGAAGCTCAACGCACTATTAGCATAGGGGGTATGGAATTTGAACAATGAGAGCGTGACGGGAACGAAAGCCAGTATTGAATGAGTTGCTTTTTTAAGGCATGGGCAGCATATAGTGGAATCTTGGTAAAGCTGGCACGATATGCACTTCAAGGGGATTTGGCTATATCGTTTTTTATCTATACAATAAGTCTCTATAACCTACTCGACAAGTACACATGAGATGGAGTGAGGGGATACCACTTCCAGTTTCATAGAAAGCAAGTTGCCAGTGGCCAAAGTATAAACCTACCCCTGGAATGGCTTCAACTAGATAGGGAACTTATTGGATCCAAGTGCTTCGCAAATCCAGCTGCACGCAAAGTATGGAACCAAGGTCCCAGCCGGCACACAGCCTTCCTACGCCGTAGAGCGGATTTACCACTCCGGGAAAACATATCTTCTTACAGGCAGACATACTCAGGTCCAGCAACCAACCAGTACAACAGTATACCTGAACCCTGTATCATCTAACAAAGCCCCTACTCTCATGCCCACATACCCAGCGCACAAACTGCCTTAAGCCATGCAGCTCCCCAGGTTTGCAGGAACTGGAATTACCGGAACTGCCAGACTACCAACTGCTGTAACAGGTTTTCTCCTGTCTAACTAAATACAATGAGATCGGTGGTAGTCCCGCTAGCGCTGGGCTCAAGGGAGGCTTCTGGAGAGGCGAAGGGAGAAGAGTATCAGGTAGAGAGCGAAGGGAATAAAGGATCGCCATTCAACCAAGTATATTCTTAATTTAGGCGTCTCGCTAAAGTCTGCCATGTCTCCTGCTAGCCAGGAGACGGTTCTTAAATACATAAGTTGTTCCCATCCTTCAGTAATCAGTTATCCTGCAACCACGATTATTACCGGTGAATGTACGCTTTACCGGAATCCTGTAGTCCTGCCGGAGTCTCAAAGACTCATCACTCTTCGCTACAAAGCCTGCTGCCTACCGCCGGTATACATGACCATTCCTGACCGGAATTCCAACAGATAAGTTCCAACCAAAGAAACTAAACATATAACAAGCTGCCGGTATCCTAACCAATACCGGAGGTGAGATAAATCCAAATATAAATCAAACTAAACTAAACATAGGAAATCCATCGCTGCCGCCTGTGTAATGCTGCCGGAACATGTACACATGTTACATTCCCCTAATCTGAAATAAATAATAACTATCTAAAGTTCCTCTTCTTCTTCGCCGTCGTCCATGTCCCATAGGAGGCCGTTGTTGTCTGTGGGAAAGTAGTCTGGTTCAGAGCTACTAGAATCGTAATCTTCATCGTTATAGGGTTCCCAGAAGTCGTCAGATGGTGGGCTGGCGATACAAAGAGTAGTAGATACTTCCATAGTTTCCCAAGTAGTCTTAACATAGCGGGAAGTGATCTGGGGCTGGGGATCATTTGGGTGGTTGAGTATCCAGTATACCTGAATAAGTTCCATAGCGTTATCGAGGTTCTCTATAGGCTCGCAGGAGTCGTCTGCTCGTTCATAACCTTTCCAGCAGACCAGGAATTCGTGCCTGTTGTTCTGTAGCCTATAATAGAGTATGTCCTCTGCTTCCCATTCTTCTGCATTGTCAATGATAATAGGCGCTGGCTTATCAATCCTTCTGGACTTGAATCGATCTGGGTCGTGCTCGCGGTATTCTTTGGGTGAGGATACATGGAAGTAGGGCTTCCGTCTTTCCATGCGACGGGGTAGCTCTAGCTTATAGTTGTCTGTATTGGTGTAATATTCTAGGACGTTGAAGGGTCTGAACCATCGAGGTTCTAGCTTCTGGGATCGTCCCGGGGAGGAGGTATATGAGCGTCCCCTGACAAGGACTCTACTACCGTTCTGGTAGGGTTGCTTTAGAGATTGTCTCTTCTTGTCTGCTTGGACTGTCTGCCAGAAGGTGGTGTGCTTTCTGGCCATATCTACCTCCATTCTGGTTGCTTCATGAGCATTGAGAATGTCATCCACTGCTGGTATCTTGCTTGAGGATTGTTGGACTGGGTTGAATATCTTCCATGGGCGTCCATAGAGGGCCTGGTAAGGTGAGATGGCCAAGGACTCGTGGGGTGCGCCGTTCATGGCTACTGCTATTGCTGGGAGGCCTCCGGCCCTGTTGTTCTGTCTTATGTTAACAAAGTTTCTCATCATTTGCTTTAGAGTGCGAATCCTGCACTCAACCTGGCCATTCGTTGGTTGGTGGTATTGTGTGGCCATCCAGACTTGGATTCCGAGGGATTTCATCATCTGGAACCAAAGCTTAGAGGTAAATCGAGAGTCCTGGTCTAGGACGATGCTGAGAGGGAGACTGTGAATATCAAAGACTGTTCTCTGGAGTTTCTTACAGGTTTTCTCAGATGTTGCTGCGTCTTTGAGAGGGACAAGGTGGGTATAGGAAGTGAATCGGTCCATGATGACCATGACAGTTGTGAATTCATTAGATTTGTTGAAAGGTCCAGTGAAGTCAATAGCTAGAGATTGGGATGCTTCGTCTGGGTCTGGGAGGGCTAGGGACCTGCCTGCCGGGAGTGTTGTGGGCTCGTTGTTGATCTGGCACTTGTCACAAGAGCGACAGTAGAGGGTAAAGTCCTGGTGCATCTGTGGCCACCAGAAGAAACAAGCTGCATAGGTATAGCATTTATGAGCTGAGAAATGGCCAAGGCCTTCATGAACTGTTCTGAGGATAAAATCCCGAAGGGATACTCCCCTTGCAAAAGGTCCTCCTGGTATATAAAGGTTTTGATACCGGTTGGTGTTCTGGGCTAGTAGTAGGTCATCAGAGATGGTTTAGTGGAGTTTATCGCCGGTTTCCTTAATCTTAGCATATAGAGGGTCTAGCTTGAGAGCTTTGATAACCCTAGGGCGGAATTCCCATAAGAGTGTTGAGTGTAGTGTTCCTAGTAAGGACTGGGACTTCTCTGTTTCGTCTCTTGTCATGTGGGGTTCACTGTATAGAGGGCCAAAGGCTGGCGAAGCCATAGGAGCAGTAGCCAATATGCTTTGCTGCAGGTGGAATGGCATAGGCTGGTCGGATAGAAATGGTATGTCAGGAAGGTGGGGGGATTGCTTGATGCTCGAGGGTCCGGTGCTTTCAGTGGTTTTGCTCTTAGTCTTGTTACTGGCTTTGCTCTTTTTCGGGTCCTTAGGCCAGAATCCTGCTCCTGCCTTCTCGCTCTAGTGCATCTGGCAATTGTTATCGGTACATGACATCCAACTCTTTCAGAGTGGCTCCTTTCCATTGCCCTTGGGATAGGGGCTGTTACTGTATCGCCCCATGAGTTTCCTGCGACAATGGCATTATCGTTTGATGAGGTGCTTTCAGATCTAGGTGGGTGTTCTTTGCGCTTTTGTGATCTAGTAACAGCATAGGAGGTTACTTCGTTCATGAGGTAGTCAGGGCTACTGCTGTATATGGAATCGCGTGAGGTAAGAGATGGAGTGTGCTGTTTTTGTCTGTCTTCCTCCATGGCGTCGTCTGATTCTGTGCTGTATATGAATGAAGATGTGTAGTGTGTAGAAATATAGGATGTAGAATGTAGGTCTGTCTCTTCGCTTTCTGTTGTTGGGTCCTTGAGGTTTATATCATTTTCGCTAGGGTTTGCTTCATGTATCCTAGATAAATAGTTTGCTAAGAAGTTCTTCGCTCCTGGTTAGTATTCTATTTTGAAATTGAATTTCGCCAGGTGTGTTAGCCACCTTTGTTGTCTTCCACTCAAATTCTTTTGTGTCATGAGCTTCGTGAGACTCTCATGATCGGTAACTATGCTCAAGTTTGTATATTGTAGTAGATGCGCAAATGATTCCACAGCCTCAATGATAGCTAGGGCATCTTGTTGGTGGGTTGGGTAGTTGCTTGTGCAGGTGTAAGCTTCCTGCTGTGGAACGCTGCCGGTCTAACTGTATCTCTGGTTGGTCCTTGGCCTAGCCATGCTCCCGTTCCGGTAGGTGATGCATTGGTAAACAACCATATCATATCTGCGTTGTTATAGTCGATCGAACTTAGAATCTTATGTTCTTGAGCCGCTGTCTTGACTGCTTGGAATGCAGCTTCCTGTAGGTCTGTCCATAGCCATTCAGCTTCTCTGGTAAGCTCCGTGAGAGGCGCTGTAATCGTGGCTATGTGAGGAAGGAACTGCAAGATATAATTAACCATCCCATTGAATCGCTGTAGTTCCTTCTTATTCTGAGGCCTAGTCCAATCTGTAACTGTTCTTATCTTTTCTGGCGCTGGGTGAATGCCTTCATTATTGATAATATGTTCTAGAATCTCTAGCTTCTTTGCAAAGAAAAAACTTTTTCTTGGGTTTGCATAGAGCTTCGCCTCCTGCAGTCTGCTGCAGGCAATCTTGACATGCTTTATACGTTCTTCATATGTGTTGCTAAATATGAAGATATCGTCAATATATGCCCAAATGAACTCTCCTAGTTCAGCTGAGAAAATATCTTCCATAACTCTGACAAATGTTGCTGGCGCATTCATATCACCCTACATCATGACTCTGCTAACAAAGCCTCCAAATGGCCTCTTAATGGTGTTATATTTCTCGTCATCTGGGTGTACTCTGATCTGAAAATAGGTATCGCTAAGGTCTATCTTGCTCCGGAATTTCCCTCTTGCTACTGCCTGTAATATGGTTTGTTGGTTCGGAATTTGTGAGTGGTCTGCCCCTGTGTTCTTCTTTCTGAATCTTAAATCTACCAGTAATCAGACCTTTCCCACTGGGTTCTCAGATACAAACCTTCTTGCTCCTCATGGCGTGGTTGCTCTGTTTATGATTTTAGCTGCCAGCATCTTATCGATTTTTTCTTTCAAGCTGGGTAATAGCTTCTCTGGTGCTTTAAAGGTAGGTGTTTTCGTTAGCTGGTTTGGATTATTGAGTGTGATCCTATGGTTGATGTTCCTGAGTGGCGGGAGTTCCGTAGGTACTTTACTGACAAAGACCTTAGGGAACATGGCCCCAAAATCTGGTTCCTTCTGGGTCTTCATCATGGTGCTCCTTGGTAAAGCTGAATTTCCACTGCAATTTATCCTAACTTTATGGTCAGGGAAGTATATGCTATTTTTCCTACAGTCTATGACTGCTCCAAATCGTATGAGATCGTCCATGCTTAGTAGGATATCGTAGTCTGAGACTGGGGTAACCATCATGGTTACTTGTGGTATTCTCATCTTTCCTTTCTGAATTTCCTTTGTGCAACTGTGGTTGCTAGTGGATCGTGATCCCTTGACTGCTATCTTTAGTGTCGTTGGGTGCTTCTGTGGTCTATATGGTATGTTGTCTGTGGTCACAAATCGATTGCTTAATAGGGTACCTCCTATTGTTCCTGTATCCGCTAGTACTCTAGCGGGCTTGCCATTAACTAGCATAGTGAATTCGAGTGTCTGGAAGGGTTTGCTGGGGTTGTTTGAGTTTCCAACAGTGGTTTTATAGGTAACTATGGTGTTGAGGCCATCGAGTTCTTCAGTCTCATCGCTTTGGGCTTCGTATTCTTCTTCGCTGCTGTCTGCAGTATCCTCAGATACTCAGATATGGTTGGTATTGACTTCCTTCTTGGGGCATTTGTTTGCCATGTGCCCACTTTCTCCGCAGTAAAAGCATGCACTTTCTGCCTTGTGTCGATCTATTTCAGCCTTACTTGGCTTATTTGACTTTTATAAGTTTTCTTCTTTGTTGGGCTTTTTCCTTTCCCCTTGTACGTTGTGTTCGTCGCCTGGCTAGGATTGCTATCCTTTTTGGTTTATACTGTTTGCTGCTTTGAGTGGTTCTTCCTTGACCGCCGCTTTGGTAGGCTCCAGTTTTGTACATAGTGGCGTCATATCTTTCCGCTAGTGCCACCATTTGATCCCAGGTGTCTTTTGGCCTGATCTATGGCTCAACGTGCCTTCGTACCTTAGGGTCCATAGAGTCCATATACCTTGGTCTCTGGGCGTAATCTGAGATCGAGTCTCTGGGTAATGCTCCACTGAGGTTCGCTAGTTCTCCTGCTATCTTAGAGATCCGCTGGGACTTTCCTCCTGAGTTTTGCTGTATCTGTTGCAATTGCTGGTATATGTTATCGGTATTGGTAGATGCTTCGAATAGCTCTTTGAATCTGGTTTTAAATTGTTCCAGTGTAGGATCAACTTCATCACACTCGTCTAGTAACGTCATGTATGCTGTGTCTGCTTGCTTTTCTGTAAAGGATCCATAGTAATCTACCACATCTTGTGTATCATTGTTGATATCATGCTTAGATAGGTACTTCTTTACCGCCCTGAACCATCCTTTGAGTTTATCAGGTTTGAGATCTTCTCCTTCTCCTATCAATTTTGATCGTTGGGCAAGCTATATTTTTGGTTTTCTTGATGGTCCTGCGTCAGCCATAGCTGCTGTGGGGGCTGGATCTGATGGAGGTGGAGGTGGTATTGGGTCGGGTCGATCAGGTTCCCTTGTCCTTCCTCTAGGTCTTTCAGGTGTGTCTGGGAATGCTCCTGGTGGTGTTTGGCTTCCAGATGCTGGTTGGAATTGTGTTCCGGTTCTTAATACTTGTTCCAGGATGCTCGGCCTTCTGGGAAGTTCTGGTATCCCAGTAGGTGCTCTTGGTGTAGATGCTGAGGCCAGTGTGGCTGCGAGGGCTGCTGCCGCTTGTTCCGAATCTCTAGCTATTCTTTATAATAGATCTTCGGTTTCTCATTCTTCCTCTGGGTCTGTTTCTAAGTCTCCAGGAAGTAGTTGGCTTTCGGGTAGGTTGTGTGTTTCTGGTCCTGGTACTGGTGATGAGGGACCTGGTGTTGGTTCCTGGGCGGAGTCTTGTGTTTGGGAGGGTCCGTAGATCCTTCCGGATCTTGTGGTACTTCTTTCCCTGGGTTCCGCTATTGTGGATGTTGCACTGAGTGGGGAATTTCTTTCCCTGCCGCCTCTGCTTCTAACTAGTTAACAAGAAAGGAAGGGTGATTAGTCCTACCTAATGGTTCTCAATCCAAAGAACCTGGTTTCACCTGCTGAGGCGAAAAAAATGTAAAAGGTTTTCTCCTGTCTAACTAAATACAATGAGACCGGCGGTAGTCCCGCTAGCGCTGGGCTCAAGAGAGGCTTCTGGAGAGGGGAAGGGAGAAGAGTATCAAGTAGAGAGCGAAGGGAATAAAGGATCGCCATTCACCCAAGTATATGCTTAATTTAGGCGTCTCGCTGAAGTCTGTCCTGTCTCCTGCTAGCCAGGAGACGGTTCTTAAATACATAAGTTGTTCCCATCCTTCAGTAATCAGTTATCCTGCAACCACGATCATTACCAGTGCGTGTACCCTTCACCGGAATCCTGTAGTCCTGCCGGAGTCTCAAAGACTCATAGCTCTTCGCTACGAAGCCTGCTGCCTACCGCCGGTATACATGACCATTCCTGACCGGAATTCCAACAGATAAGTTCCAACCAAAGAAACTAAACATATAACAAGCTGCCCGTATCCTAACCGATACCGGAAGTGAGATAAATCCCTATATAAATCAAACTAAACTAAGCATAGGAAATCCATCGCTGCCGCCTGTGTAATGCAGCCGGAACATGTACATATGTTACAACTGCCAGTACCAACACCTTTGTATTATCCCTGGGAACAATCACAAGGCTACAAGCTATGCCACGGGGGGCAACACACTACCAGCCTCATGGCCATCAAGCAGATATCATGGCCGTTAGGACTCCCTACTACTCATCGCCCTGCTTTCCGCTTCCCAAATCTCTATAGACTATGCCTCACACTACAATTAGCTTTCACTATTTCATAATAATAATTTTGAATACTCACTCCCACTCTAGTGTACTCTCATGTACCTCAATCAAGACCACTCGCCAGCTGGCATAAAAACCCCTATTCTATCTCTGTACCACCTAGCAGACCACCACTGTGTCCAAACACACTGCTTCACTACCCTGTATTCACCATCCATCAAATTCCCATGCCAGAAGGCTCTCTACACACTGCTGAATGGGCAAGACTCACCATAGATTATCCCGCCGTGAGGGTGGTTGAATCCATCCCAAGCATTTGCAGGTTCGGCCCAAGAATTGACCACCCAGCAGAGCGAGGCCCAATCCGGATATTCTCTAATCATGTATCAGCAGAAGAGTTCCCAGAGAGTATATCTGCTGACATTGAGTTAGAGATAAAAGAGAATAGCCTGACATGTTACCCCTCCTGGGCCGCACTACCTGACAATTTCGCCGCTTCCCGATTAGAACTTACAGACAAGGCTGATGGTTCCAACCGCCGGATATATCATTTCTTCTTCGGTGCCAAATGTGGAGGTTCAATAAATGGCGGAATCCCAGAGGCCTATGGTATGATTACTTATAGTACGACAGAAGAGGCAGTTGTGGCATTCAGGATGTTTGGAAGAGGGTCTTAATTGATAAAGCGCGATTTTGAAAGTGTGTTCCGACATATTCCGATCTCCCCAATCGACACTGTCCTACTGGGACAATGTTGGGAAAATCAATTCTACTACCAGTTATTCTTACCGTTCGGCCTGCGGATAGCCCAATATATGTTGAACCTTTTCGCCGAAATGTTCCACTGCATACTGGAAAATGAACTCATGAAACAGAACCTGTGAACTGCGATAGTCTACTACCATGACGACTTTCTACAAATCACACGATCAAATACAGAGCTCAAGCCATAGAGTCAGATATTCACACAGCTATATCAAAGGGTAAGACTGTCAATTAAGGTGACCAAAAGCGAGGAGGGCAAGATAGTGAGCTTTGGGGGTGTTGGAATTGATACTGAAAAAAAGATAACACGACTTCCAGTCAAAAACCTTGAAATAGCACGTGGTATAATCGAAACCACAATGGGAGCAACATCGCTCTCCCAGCAGGAATTGCAGCAGATTACTTGATACTTGAATTTCGCAGCCATAGTTGTCCCTCTAGTCTGCACTGTACTTCGCCAGCTGTATAATATGCAGTTATATATACCATCGAACCCGCAGAACGGCAAACAAAGAGTCACGAGCGAAGCCGTGAAGGATCTAACCCGGTACCTCTTAGTCCTGAAAGCTGTGCCTGAATGCTTGATCGATAAAGAAGTATGAGACCAAGTTATCTGATGGACATACGCTTCAGGAAGAAAGGGAGTCGCTGGCTTCTATATTATGGAGACTGAAGCAGAGCTAGCTAGTGAACCTACAGAGTGGGTCGGCCCAGCAATCCAACAATCAAAGCCAGGAGCTGCCGTCTTGATATCACTCCCACGCTCTGTTAGCAAGTCCGGTAAAGATATCAATACAAAGGAAATGCGAGCCATAGAACAAGGTCTTCTCCACTGAGGGAAAAGGTGTAATGGAATGAAAGTAATAATACAGACAGACAACTGGGCAGTTGCTTAAGGTATTGCTAATAAGACAATCCGGGGTGGATCGATGGACGTACTAAGGCGGTGCCTCTTGCTTACATCAGAATTCGACTTAGGAATAGAAGCCAACTGGATCTCCACTAACGACAATATATTAGCTGATACACTCTCAGGCTTTGAATTTGATAAGATTGCTAACCTAGCTCAACAGTTAATACACTAAACCCCACACCCCCAGGATCTTGGGTTCCTGACATACAGCAGAGAGGCCTCTCACACATAGCAGCATACTACCTCTGGAGAGGGCTCGCACCATCAATACGCTGCAACTATGGTACCCCCGGTCTCGCTTTTCTGTCTTCTGTAGCCTGTCAAATTTCCACCATTCAAATGGAGCTTGCTTCCCAGCAAAGGCAATCTGGCTTGTAGAATGGCTCTGTTCACTAGCTGGAACAATCAAGTTTAAAACAATGAAACTTTACCTCTCTGATATTGAGTCATACCACCATGACCTAGGGATGGAGGCAATGGCATCTCAGACCCCCGCCTGGAACAAATACTACAAGGAATTAAACGCGACCATAATAAACCGCAAAGGTGAGACAGCAAACCTCTAACGCGACCAAACCTCCTCCAAATACCCACCCAACTTGGAACCGGCAGTTATGACCAAGAAGTTTCTAAGGCTGGGTTTACTCTAGCCTTTGCCGGGTTTCCCAGAGGGGGAGTTGACTTACCAGGATAGTAATTGCCCAACCGGACTCTTATTTCGAGAATGGTTCCAAACAAAAATCAGCATCAGAATAGATGAACACGCTAGATCCTCTTTCATCACACTCACCCTACCAGCATCAAAAACTGACCCCTTCAGACATGGAATTGAGCCAACAATTGCAGCCACAAATGATACTGCATGGCCAGTCAGGGCCATGAGAGATCTCATGAGGATTGATAGTTACCGGCCACAATTTGCCTCACTATTTTCTATCGGTACGGCAACCCAACTTCCATTTACCAGAGCACATATAGTCAAAACTCTACAACACCTTGTTGCATTAGTAGGGCTCGGATATGAGTTATGGAATGAGTACAGTTTTCGGAGGGGTGCAGCAACCTGGGCCGCGGCTCCCTGAATGGCGGATGCCGATATCCAGACTGTGGGCGGTTGGCGCTCTGATGCCTGTAAAGCATACATCGAATACTCAGTGGAGGAACGCCACTCCCTCTCCCTGCGCTTTCAGATAACACATGGGACAAACGACTAAGAGAATTACCTTACCTGCTGCGAAAGGAGGAACCTATGTTGGACACCACGACTGCAGGCCAGCCTTGGCTGGTCCCAGAGCACCTGTGTAACGGCCCCACGGGGTGGTGCCGTATATCGATAGGATAACGATACAATCTCTATACCAAAGTGCGGTATCTAACGAGACTAAGTACCGGAGGCTTAGGCTAAGTAGTTGTAACAAACTTCTTACTATATCGCAACTACTATGTAGTTCCTAATAGTAGGAGTTTGGTAAACCTAAGTGAATACTTAAAAGATTCTCGAAGCGAACTGAAGAAGTAACTGTTGAACCAAGTATATTGAAAACTCTGTCTGTCGAAGTCTGCCTTCTCTAAGTCCGGAGAAATAGCAGGTCTTAAATACACTTGTCAGGCAATCCCGTCCCTTGCTAACAATCATAATAATAAGGCTCCGAAAGTGGCAGCCTTGAAACTCCTTAAATATCAAACCTAAACGTACTAAAGTATCAAACGATACTTAAAACCAAACATAAAAAATACTGAGTATCAAACGATACTCGAAACCAAACATAAAACATACTGAGTATCAAACAATACTCGAAACCAAACATAAAACATACTGAGTATCAAACAATACTCGAAACCAAACATAAAACATAGTAACTCAGGTACCTGTACCGGTTACAACCTGGCTCGGACTGGAATAGACGGGTGCCAACACTCCCCAGTGACAAGGGCAGCAGAATTCTCCCCAATGCATCCGACAGTGGAAGAAGACTACCGATATCAAGGATTCAAGGATTGGGGTTGGCAAGTTTTTTTGCTTGATGGGTTTTCGGGCTTCTCGGGTTCTTTTCATATTTTTTCTTTTCCTTTTCTCCCATGGTTGTTAGCCAACATATGTCTCTTTCTTACTTTGAGAAATTGGTGTGAAAGATAAGGGTACTGTGGAAGGGAGTGTGAACCTTTTTCCAGGTCATCGAGATGATCCACAAAAGACTTTGTCACTGGGAGTCTCGAGTTCCAATATGTCTAACGGAAGGTCAAGAATGGAGTTAGAACCGTCGTGGTCAAGGACGGGGTAGGAATCGTCGGGATTTGGATGTAGTGGGGATTCAAGATTGTCAACAAGAATCCAAGCTTTGCTTTTTCGAAATGGCGTCGGTGCGGGCCGGTTAAGAACAATGTAAAAACTGCCGCAACCCCAGGTATCTTCATATAGCGGAGGTGGTGAAAACTTCCCATGATGCAGCGGTCGCCCAGTCCCCGCAAAACGCACAAACCTAAAATTCGGAAGAAGTGTTCTAGGCCCTGTAGGAAGTGGTATTGGGCTGGGCTTATCTGGCTTGTCGGGGTTAATGACACCCCGCCCGAGTAATGCTTTCACCACACCCTCAAACCTTCCTTCAGTAGCCAACTGGACTGGTGCCCGGCCGAGCACATCTGATCTGTCGGGGTTGACATCGTCTTGTTTGAGCAGTATTTCCACCACTCCCTCTTGCCCGTTCTTAGCAGCGCAAAACAATGCTGTTTGACCATATCTATCTGGCCTGTCGGGGTTTACACCGCCCCTTCAAAGTAGCACCCTCACTACTCCCTCATCCCCATTGCAAGCAGCACCCCAGAGTGGTGTTCAGCCGTTGTTATCTAGTTTGTCGGAGTTGACGCCGTCGCACTCGAGTAGCATTTTGACCACTCTTTCATGACCATTCCAAGCAGCACCCCGGAGTGGTGTTCGGCCGGTATTATCTGGCCGGTCAGAGTTGACGCCGTGCCGTCCCAGTAGTATCTTAACCACTCCCTCATTCCCTTTATAAGCAGCGCCCCAGAGTATTCGACCGTCGTTATCTAATTTATCAGCGTTAACTTCGCCTCGTCCGGGTGATATTTTCACCACTCCCTCATGCCCACTCCTAGCAGCAAGACAGAGTGGTGTTTGACCGGATTTGTCTGCTCTGTTGGGGTCGACGCCTCCTCGCCCGAGTAGTATCTTCACCACTCCCTCGTGACCATTTCCAGCAGCAAGACAGACTGGTGTTCGGCCGGATTTATCTGGCTTGTCAGGGTTGACGCTGTCCCATCCGATTAATACTTCCACCACTCCCTCAAACCCTTTCTCAGAAGCCCAATGTAGTGGCGTTCGGCCGAGTACATCAGGTTTGTCGGGGTTGATGTCGCCTCGTCCGAGTAGTATCATAACGACTCCCGCATGGCCACTCCTAGCAGCAAGACAGAGCGGTGTTTGGCCGTATTTGTCCGGTCCGTCGGGGGTAACACCCTTCCGTCTGAGTAACATTTTCACCACTCTCTCGTGCCCATTTTTGGTAGCGCAGTGGAGCGGTGTCCGACCGAGGATATCTGATTTGTCGGGGTTGACGTCGTCTCGTTCGAGGAGTATTTTCACCACTCCCTCATGCCCTCTTTCAGCAGCACACTGGAGTGGCGTTTGGCCGTATCTATCTGATTCGTCGGGGCTGATGCCGCCCAATCCGAGAAGTATTTTCACCACTCCCTCGTGTCCACCCCAAGCAGCCCACAGGAGAGGCGTGTTGCCCCCACAGCCTATTTGATTAATATCACAATCTTCTATCTCTACCAAACCAGCTACAATCTCAACAATCCCAAAGAAGGATGCGCAATGTAGACCACAAAATAGGGAAAGTTTATCAAAATGAGCAAGGTACATATACGGCTTCTCCACTTTGAAGAGGACTTGAGTGGATATGTGGGTATTGTAGTCATCAAACAACTTCAACACAAGTAGTTTCGCGCAATCCGACAGGTCCTTTTTTGCGTGCGCTCCCCAATAGAGGGAAGAATATTCGAGAAAGGGCGTGTCTCGGAGATCGGGGGAGGGATTGGCCGCAAAGGCTTTGACCTGCTGTGAATTCAGATAAGTTAAACAGGTTTCCGCTATCGTCAAGGGAGCTGCACTAAAAAGCTCGAGATGAGCCCGCAGGTAGTCTTGAAGCGTAAAGTGGATTAGCCGGACCGTGGAAGCCTCCTTGTCTGCCACGACAAGTCCTTGACAACAGGATACCAATGTACCTATTGAAGGAACGTTGTGGGCATTGAGATTCGGCGACTCTATTTCGACTGCTAGGGCATGGCATAGTTTAGCGGTCTTCAGGGGCCGCTCCGCATGAGATATCCACATTAAAGCGGCCATGCCAAGCGTCAATTTTTCCCCACCGTGTCCCTGTATCCGGCTCAGCGTTGTACCATAGGCATCCCCTAACCCTAAGCCATTGGTTATCGCGCGGAGCTTTCGTCGCCTGCGATGGATTGTGGTCTCCTGCAGGACGGCATCGATATTCAGCGAGACCAGGAGGAATCTAAAGGCATATTTGTTAGTAGATGCTTGAGGTAGCTTCCCCAGCGCCGTTGATTCTACGTACATTTCAGAAATTTCTTCCGGAATTTTCTACAGGATCTCTGCTTCCAGACTAATGTCCATCGCGTCTGGGGTTGTGTCTTCTTCCAGCTTAGTGCGAAGGTATCCGATAATATGGTCTATTTTGGGACTTATGGATAGACTCGTGACTCTTCCGGCAAGGCACCTTCCGATCTCGGGTCGAATGTGCTGTCTTCCAGTCTTGAAGATTTTAGTTCCCGGAGACTTTTGGAGAATTTATATAGGTTGTTATCATCTGATTCAGGTTATGAGATAAATATTTAGCCATACTCTTTTATATAGTCATATTCCCTCCCAAAATGGCTACCAATAAATGCCAAAGCTTTTTATTCATCAAATACAAGACCTATAAGATTCTACTATGTACTGAAACTAGTATCTTTGCAGGGGTTTTCAATTTTCTTAGCCACTATCATAACTCAGCAGTGTATTTCAACTAGTTTGGAATAAAGTGTTTATACAAGAAGAATCACTTTTTATTATCAAATAAAATTTCAGATTCAGATTCTCCATATTTAAAAGTACTTTCAACCAGATTTGCAATATTGTATCATTACTATTTATGTAGATAGTCAAATGGACATTTGGTGTTTCAATGGTTGGCATGGTGAGCCACATCCCCGTGATGAGCCGGTACACCATAGGTTACGTTAGCAGTGAGCTTAAGGTTACGCATGCGGGATAGTTAGGTGGATAGAGGTCTTAGAGGCAAAGGGCATATGAGGAAGTCTGTATAAGACCAAGAAGAACAAAGGGTAAAAGGGGGTGGAGAAGGGGGGACTGCCAGGGAGGCAACTTCAGTGAAAGGTGCAGCAGGCTTGGTGGCTTGCTCTCTTGCTTCGTGAGGGGCACTGGATGGCCTTGTGGCTGCTTCCACAGGTATTACAAGCATGTTGGTAATGGCACTGTGCTGATTTGCATTCTCTATAGTTTCAGTTGATACAAGCCTGTGTAGCCAGAGCAGTTCTAGAGGTACCGATGGGAGGCAAGGCAGCGGAGGGCCCGTAGTTAGGGTTCGGATTCGCCCAGTGGTTGGATGTGGCTAGGCTGTTTGTTCCGTGCTGTGTCGACTGAACAAAGGCTGCAACTTGAAAATCCTCACGGATGGGAAGCTCTTGTATCCTCCGCAGTGCTTTCAGTCGACTCTTCGGTTCCTGTATCCAGTTGTGGCATAGAAGTGACTATGCAAAAACATTTTGACATGACTAGCTGACTCTGTTGCTGCCGCTATTCAGTTGAATGGTAAATAGTCTGACCACTTGCAACTCTGCTCCAGTATTCGCAAGGGTGTGGGGGCCCTGGCGGCCGCGCAGGGAGACTGCCAAGAAGACTGGACCAGACCAGACGGCAATTTTAACTCGGTCCTGTCCTGGGACGTTTCAGGACTGCAGGTTTTACCGAGGACCAGGGGCCTGACAAGGTGAGACACCATTGTGTCATCCTAACACAAAGACGACAGAGGAAGGTGGTGGATTGCAGATCCCCTGCTAAGGATGGTGGGGATTGGTGGGGATCTGCGGAAATCTATGGGGATCTGTGGGGATCTGCAGGGACCTGTGGGGATCTGTGGGGGTTTGGTTTTGTCACTCGTATGTGTTTCTTTAGAGTTCGTTTAGTCTCGGGAGGGTTCAGCTGTTCCCAGTTAGAACAAGAGATGCATCATCTCGCCTCTTGATAGCTAGAGTATAGAGAGGGTGTAGTGACCAAGATCACCGTTCCTTCATCTTCCGTTTTTCCTCCTTCATCCATTGCACTTTAGTTCTTTTCTTCGTTTGTGGTTTCTTTACATCTTATCAGGGCTAAGGTGTCGAATGCGTGAAGGGTAGTGAAAGGACAAGACTGGATTTTAGGCTTCTGTGATTTCCTTGATTTTGTAGTTTTTTCCTAGAGAATGGAGAATGCCGCCTTCATCAGACAGAATTGTGCCATCCTAATACGAAGACCACAAGCGATGGTGGTAGACTACATATTAGCAGTTCAGGACGGTGGGGATCTGTGGGGATCTGTGCGGCCTCACATTCTGTGACATTCTAAAATGTGTTGTGGGGCCCGCCGTCTTCCCTGTCCGACGGCCATTAGCCCCGGGCAAAATCCTCTCGAGGACTGGACGGACTACGATTGGCAGTCCGTCCTCGTCCTACCCTCAGGACAGACGGACTGCCCCGTTGCGAACACTGCTCTACTCCGGTGGAACTGAAAATAATACCCCTTAACAAACTCCATGGTGTAACTTTCAAGTAAATTGTATAAGTTCCTGGTGTTCAAAATGTGAACGCCAAAGGCACAATCTAGTCTATGTGGATAATACTACGGAAGTGCAAGGGGTGTTGGGTGGCACGCTAAGCGAGGAGGGAGATAGTAGTAGAGCAGATTGGTAGGAGTTCTGGTTCTTAATTCTCCCTAAGTGAGGTGGGCGGTAGAGACCATATTTATACAGAAGTCCGTCCTCCAAGTATAAGAGAAAGAATACAGGGAAACAATGTAAGAAACATAATTGCAAACATGTTTGACCCTGAAATCCTGCCAAGTGAAATCCCAAAAATATATCTAAATCTAAGATAGTGTGAGCCGAATATTAGGAATAATTATGAAATGATATGACCAACAATGATGCATAAATCATG
Source organism: Tuber microsphaerosporum (assembly GCA_003521225.1). Taxonomy (NCBI): domain Eukaryota; kingdom Fungi; phylum Ascomycota; class Pezizomycetes; order Pezizales; family Tuberaceae; genus Tuber; species Tuber microsphaerosporum. Next base: position 9,001 of record QOVD01003377.1, on the reverse strand, counting down.
CATAAACAACCGTAAAATCCCGAACACCAGATAAGCAATAAAAATACAAAAATCCCCGATAATATCCTGAAATAATAATGAAGTACAATATAATATGCGCTAGCTGTAGTAATGTAAGCTGTGTACAGGTGAAGCCGAAACACAAACCAAGTATGAGAAATATACTGTAATATCATGAAATATACATAGGAAATATACGGAAATGTCAACACATATTACAGATAGAGAGGGAAGTAACTAGCTCTCCTTGCAGGCCATGTGCGGCTAGCATCACAAGTATTCCACTGTACGCTTCCTATGCCTTGAAGAAACTACTCATACGGTATTCACTCTCCTTGCTGCCTGACTCGGTTCGCTCAATCTCCACCCCTCAACGATATATTGTACAATGAGACTCGGCAGGACCCTTCCTGCTTGGTAACAGTCCATAGATGTTTGTTGGTTTGAATCGGTTTTCAATTATTTGAACCAGGGTACTGCCCTCAACCCTGGGGAACAGGATTTCTACTGTGTCTGTCACACCAGATGCGCTCTCACCAGCTGCCACCATGGGAGGCAGGGCCGGGCTATACATACCAAGTGCTCTTGGTTCCCTCTGCACTATCTGCTCCTGCTCCATTTCTCCTGTTAGTAGAGCCAGCTGGCTCTCCAACTCTGTAATCATTGTTATCGTCGGATTTAGTTAAAGTGATGGGGTACTTCAGACCAAGTGTTGGGAATACCCTTAGATTGTGTGTGTCGGGATAGGGGGGGTAGGGTTTTGGGTGTTACGGAGGGCTACCACACAGTTGACAATCTCTTGTTCGTGTGATTGTAGAAGCTTCCTGCATTGTTCTCAGGCTAACTCGTGTATCCCCTGGTAGCGGGCATGGCAGGTGCTGATCTTCTTCGCGGCTAGTTGTTGAAGTGCTTGCTCCGGATGTAGTGGCATTCGGGCGTTATGCGCTGGAGGCAGGGGGGCCCATGTTGGTTGGGGGGGGGTATGGCTACGCAGCGGGGTGCTTGGTTCCACCTCTTCGTTACTGCTTGATTGCTAAATAGTTTCTTCACTTTCTAGTGATTGGATAACTTATTCTGGTTGCTGTCCATAACTGTGAGGGCGTTGCCGGCTCCCTGCGTTTATCTGGATTCCATCCCTGGCTCCCGGTCTGTTAGCCACGGTAGAGGTTTCTCTATGTGCTGGTGCTCCCCTAGGGGCCATGGTGCTTGGATTATTTGTACAGGTGTGTGGGAGTTCAACTCGCGGTGATCTAGACAATCAATCACAAACGCGAGGTGTAGAACACGAGGTGTAGAACGCGAGCTGTAGGGAGCTTGATGGTCTTCGAGTGGAGGGGAGCTGAAGGTTGCTGTGTGAGATGGGGTTCATGGGCCTAGTATGCTTGAGCTATGACCCCGCAATGGCCCGGCAACCGGTCATACCTTTTTCCACTATCCTCCGGCCAGCTGTTTTCCTCCGGGCATCTTCACGTGTGCTTTGCCCAATTGGCAACGGATTTCTACAACCCACCATGGAGAAACACTAAGTTTATATAGAAAATAAAATGAAGTTCTCCAACCATGGTGACTCCCGGGTATCCTTCCGGAGATGTCGGTAGAACAAAGGAGCTCCGCGCCCTTTCCGTCAAGTATGCCGGCTCATCATGCGGTTTCATCTCCGCTTACTGTGATGTATTTTCCGCTCAGTGCTGGTCACATATGCGAATCCACATACACTGGATACTATCCAGGTATTGTTCAAAATGTGAACGCCAAAGGCACCATCTATTCTATGTGGATAATACTACCCAAGGGGAAGGGATGTTGCGTGGCACACTAAGCGAGGAGGGAGATAGTAGTAGAGCAGATTAGTAGTTCAATAAGTATTTATTAAGGGAATAAACCACAAAGCGATACAACTTATAGAGGTATACGAACGTTAACGGCATTACTTCCAAGTGGTAAGCCAACACACTGCAACTACGCACCCTAGACCCTATGGGATCGGCCCACCTGCACAAACCATAACTAGACCACACCATCACCATCAACGCTCCAGAAACAAGTCCCAAAACTCCAGCTGGTTAAGGCAGCCCAATACTATGTAACAAAGAAGACGTTCATGAGTAAAGGCAATCACCACCAGATCCCCCACAGCCCCTCTGGTATGGTGCCCACCGCAGAAGACGTAGTCTCACCCAAGTCTCCTGGCCAGGTCCCGGTCCACAAACAAAATAAATAAAACACAACCACCGGCAGACCGGTCTCGCGCCCCAACAAATGAAACACAAAAGAAAATCCACCAAACACATACCTGAGAAGAGGAATGCCATCAAAAACCTATAAAGGAAAAACACATGTACACTAACTACCCTCCCAAACAAAAGAAAATCCTCCACCACTGTAGGCCCAGGGTCTATCAAAAAGTTAAGATCAACTGAACCCACCAATCCTAACCATTCACACAAATCGCAACAACCAACAGGCTCACACCAGATCGAGGAACCACCACACCATACTAGGCCCACCACCAACCCTCTGGGGGAGTAGGCCTGAGTGCAACCGGAGGGACCAAAACCCCACCCACACAAACCACCAACACCAAAACATAATAAATACCCCAGAACCAAGCGTCAGGGTCAAACCCATCTCCACACACTCTAACCCATACAGCCCAAAAAACCGTAACTGCAGTAGAAATCGTCGCAGGCAAACTAAGGTGCATACTTAATTCAAAAAGGAGGCTGAAAAACGAAACAAAGTAGGGGGAGGAAGGAATCTACTAAAACCTGATATTAACCGAAGGAGAGAAGCGCAGTAGGGGTCCACAGTTGGGAAGCCGAGGGGCTCTCAAGACTGACCGTCATAGTAGATACCAACACCTGTGAATATGAGACTTGCGAGAAGCACCGATATAAAGCCTTATGTCCGTAAGGCTTGTGAATGGAAGGTTTTCCAGTGACAGGGGAGAGAGAAAGATTGTATCCAGCCTTGAACATCAAATCTTTGAAATGACAATAATGGAAGCCCAGGGACTTGTGGAGAACAATTAAAGACTGAAGCCCATCGTGAGAAGGGATTCGCCGTCAATGATTGAAGATAACCTCAAAATGTGACCTGTTGCCCACCGCGTGAGGAGGTGAAAAGGCAGATTGGTAGGAGTTCTGGTTCATGATTCTACCTAAGCCAGGTGGGCGGTACCGACCATATTTATACCGAAGTGTGTCCTCAAGTATAAGAGAAACAATATAGGGAAACAATGTAAGAAACATAAGTGCAAACATGTTTGACTCTGAAATCCTGCCAAGTAAATCCCAAATAATATGTCTAAATCTAAGATGGTGTCAGCAGAATATTAGGAATAATTATGAGATAATATGACCAAGATTGATGCATAAACCATGCATAAACAATCATGAAATCCCAAACACCAGATAAGAAATAAACATATAAACATCCCCGATGATATCCTGAAATAGTAATGAAATACAATATAATATGTCTCAGCTGTAGTAATGTAAGCGGTGTACAGGTGGAACCGAAACACAAACTAAGTATGAGAAATATATTGTAATATCATGAAATATGCATAAGAAATATACGGAAATTTCAACAGGTATATCCATTCCACCTCCTGATTGATAATAGTGACAAAGGAGACTAAGAGCTAATGAGTGATGAAATAGGAATGGTACAAAGGAAAGAATTGTCCGGTATGGAGTAATCACCGGTGAAATTCAACAGTGTTCCGTCCTGTTTCCTCTTGGCATTACCCCCACCGTCCCAGTGGGGCCCCTGGACGGTTCGGAGCACTGGTTTTACATCTAGTTTTACTTCCCCTCTACCCCCAGGGCGCGATAGGACACTGGTTCACAGAAATAAAGACAGGTGAAGGAATGTGGAACAAAGTGCATATATATTCAAATCAATTCAACACAAAAAATCTAAGCATGGAACTTATGAACGCAAGGGATGTGAGTAATTTAGTCTTATACCACATCGAAATTATCAATATACAAAAACTGCCACAGACCACACAAGAGCGTACGATTCCCAATCGAATGTGTGTTCTAATGACTCTACGGGTCAGCCAACTACTCCGCGTGCGATCCACCACCCAGCGGCACTCCACCCTAATTCCTCGTATGAGTAACCAAACCGTCATGTCTCTTGATCCCCTTTTAGCCAACACTCTCGCATCCGGGAATTGGACACTCGGTCTGCTCCGCAAGACGAATCACCTCGTGCTGTAGTGTCGGTTGGGTGGCTGTTTGGTTCTGCTGACTGAGCGGAGCAGCTTTGCGGGAGTAGAAGCAACGGGAGCAATTGCGGTGTGGGCCGCTTCTACTGGTTAGTCGATGTGAGAGATAATGGCATAGTGGAGGGGGAGCGAACCTTTTCCAGGGCATCTAGATGATCCAAAAACGTGTCTGGAGCCGTCAAGAATGGAGGACCAACCGCCGAGATCTGGACCCAGCGGAAGCGGCAAAAGCTGGGCACGAGGTAGTAGTAGCCCAGTCTCTGTAAAGCCCGCTAGCCTAAACCCGTAAAAAGTGGTTTAGGCTCTGTAGGAAGGTCCAGACTCTCCAGGGAGTGGTAGTTGGCATAGCTTATACGGTTTATCGGAGTTAGCGCTGACCTCCCCCCCCGGGCAATGCTTTCACTACTCCCTCATCTTGTGAATCACCGGCGCTCACATAGGATTCCTCACCGCACGCCACCCCTACACGGTTGATACTCATTCAAGTAAGAAGATACTAGAAGAATACCGGTGGATTATCCGATGGGTCTGGAACTCGGTCAAGGATATGAGAAGCGGGGTAGGACACGTAGCAAAGCGGGGAAGGACAGTGGGAATGAGGGGTAACTGGATGGCGTGAGAAGAGGTAGAAATCGTATGATGTTTGGGCCATAGTAGTTACTGGCTTTTGCACTTAAGAAGTCCTGTTGACGGTTGATTATTGAAATATAAGTCACCGAGCATTGTCTATCTCGTATTCACTTCATTCGTCTCTTTGAACCAGCATTCACCTATACGATTGGTATATATCCAAATCTTTGGACCTCAAACCCTCTCAGCTCCCCACTGAACGGGTTATTTGTGGAGGTTGACGTTGTCTCGTCCAGGTAGTATTTTTACGAATCCCTCGTGTTCATTCCTAGCGGCTATATAGAGCAGTTCTTGGAGATATGTCAGACTGCCGCCACCGTCCCGTCCGAGTGATGCTTTCACCAATTCCGCAAACCCCTCTCAGAAGCCCAATAGAGTTGCGTTCGGCCGGGCATATCTGATTCGTTGGGCCTGACGTCGCCCCGCCTGGGTAGCATTTTCACTACTCCCTCGTGTCCATTGCAAGCAGTGAGACAGGGTGGTGTTTGACCGGGGTTATCTGGTTTGTTGGGTTGGTGCCGTATAACTAAGCAATGGTTTCACCATTCCTTCAAACCCTTTCTCTGCGGCCCACTGCAGTGGCGTTCGGCCGAGCACATCTGATGTGTCGGGGTTGACGTCTTTCCATCTGAGTAGTATGTTCACCACTCCCTCGTGCTCATTCCCAGCAGCGAGAGAGAGCGGCGTTTTGCCGTATTTATCAGATTCGTCGGGGTTGCCCCCACCCTGTCTGCGTAGTACTTTTACTACCCCTTCAAACCCTCTCTCAGCAGCGCAATGGAGCGGTGTTCGGCCCAGCACATCTGATTTGTTAGGCCTAATGCCTCTAGATCTGAGTACTATTTTCACTGCTCCCTCGTACTCTCTCGGCAGCGAGGTAGAGTGGTGTCCGGCCTAGGGCATCAGATGTGTTAGGGCTGACGTCGGCTCGTTCGAGTAGCATTCTCATCACTCTCTCGTGCCCATTCCCAGCAGCAAGACAGAGTGGCGTTCGGCCATCGACATCAGATGTGTCGGGATTAACATCCCTTCGCCCTAGTAGGATTTTTACTACTCCCTCGTGCCCTCTCATAGAAGAACGCAAGAGTGGCGTTTGGCCGTATTTGCCGGGTTTGTCAGGATTGACGCTGTCCAGTGCGAGCAGCATTTTCACCACTCCTTCGTGCCCATTCCCAGCAGCGAGACAGAGTGGTGTTTGGCCCGATTTATCTGGTTCGTTGGGGTTGAAGTCACCCCGTTCAAGTAATACTTTCACAACTCCCTCGAATCCTCGCTGAGCAGCGCAATGGAGTGGTGTTCGGCCGAGCACATCTGATCTGTCGGGGTTGACGTCGCCTCGCCCAAGTAGCATTTTAACCACTCCCTCGTGCCCTCTCTCAGAGGCACACAAGAGTGGTGTATGACCGTTTTTGTCTGGTTTGTCAGGATTGACGCCGCCCTGTCCGAGTAGCATTTCCACCACTCCTTCGTGCCCATTCCCAGCAGCAAGACAGAGCAGCGTTTGGCCAGATTTATCTTGTTCGTTGGGGTTGAAGTCATCCCGTCCGAGTAATACTTTCACCACTCCCTCAAATCCTCGCTCAGCAGCGCAATGGAGTGGTGTTCGGCCGCGGACATCAGATGTGTCGGGGTTGACATCGTCTCGCCCTAGTAGTATTTTTACTACTCCCTCGTGCCCTCTCATAGAAGCACGCAAGGGTGGTGTTTGGTCGTATCTGCCGGGTTTGTCAGGATTGACGCTGCCCAGTCCAAGTAGCATTTTCACCACTCCTTCGTGCCCATTCCCAGCAGCGAGACAGAGTGGTGTTTAGCCCGATTTATCTGGTTCGTTAGGGTTGAAGTCGCCCCGTTCTAGTAATACTTTCACTACTCCCTCAAACCCTCGCTGAGCAGCGGAATGGAGTGGTATTCGGCCAAGCGCATCTGATCTGTCAGGGTTGACGTCGCCTCGCTCAAGTAGTATTTTAACCACTCCCTCGTGCCCTCTCTCAGAGGCATACAGGAGTGGTGTTTGACCGTTTTTGTCTGGTTTGTCAGGATTGACGCTGTCCAGTCCGGGTAGTATTTTTACAACTCTTTCGTGTCCACCCCAAGCAGCCCACCCGAGCGGTGTGCTACCCCCACAATCAACTTGATTGATATCACAACCCTTCTCTACTAAGCCAGCTACAATCTCGACAATCCCGAAGAAGGATGCGCAGTGTAGACAACTGAACAAAGAAAGTCCATTGAAATCAGCAATGTACGCAGAAGATTTCTCTGATTTGAGGAGGATTTGAGTAGATATGTGAGTATTGTAGTCGTCGAACAGCTTCAGTGCGAACCACTTCGTGCGATCTGAAAGGTCCCTTTTTGCGTGCACTCCCCAGCACAGAGAAGAATACTCAAGAAATGGTGTGTCCTTGAGATCAAGGGAGGGATTGGTCGGAAAATCCTTTACCTGCTGGGAATTTAGATAAGTCAAGCAGGTTTCTGCAATTTTTGAGTGAGCTGCACCGAAAAGCTCGGGATGAGCCCGGAGGTACTCTTGAAGCGTAGAGTGGATTAGCCGGATCGTAGAAGCCTCCTCGTCTACCACAATAAGCCCTTGACAACAGGCTAGCAGTGTACTTATTGAAGGAATGTTGTCGGTATTGAGATTCAGCGACCCTATTTCGACCGCTAGAGCATGGCACAGTTCCCCGGCCTTCAAAGGCCGCTCCGAGTGAGATATCCACATCAAAGCAGCCATACCAAGCCTCGCTTTCTCACCACCCTGCCCTTTTATCCGGCCCAGCGTTGCGCCATAAGCATCCCCTAACCCTAAGCCATTGGTCATTGCGCTGAGCTTTTGTCGCCTACGATGGATTGTGGTTTCCTGCAGGACGGCATTGATATTGAGGGAGACCAGGAGGAATCTAGGCGCATATTCGTCAGTGGATACTTGAGGTAGTCTCCCTGGCGTGGTCGCTTCTACATACATTTCAGAAATTTTTTCAGGAATTTTCTTCAGGATATCCGCCTCCAGGCTCTCGTCCATCGCATCTGGGTTTGTGTCCTCTTCCAGCCTACTGCGAAGATACCTGATAATGTCACTTTTCTTAGGGCTTATGGACAGACTCGATACTCTCCCAGAAATTCGCCTTGTGATCTCGGGCTGAATGTGCGGTCTCCCAGTCATGAAGATTCTAGTGCCAGGAGACTTTTGGAGAATTTGATTTAGCGATTCGAGAAGCTTGACTCGATCTCTCGGCACACACTCATCTAGAGCGTCGATGCATATGAACGTGCGCTCTCTAGAAGATGTAGTCTGCAGCATCTCGATGATATCGGCAAGTTCAGGTCCCCGCCCTCCAATAGCTTTCTTTTGGTCTTGGTATGCTTGCGATATCTCCTTTGGGATCTCCTCTAGTCCGCTAACCGCCTGCTTCAGCAGGGCACCCATCGTGCTCGTGGAGGACTGCCCCTTTTGGACGGCAAAGTCAAAATAAAAAGATGCAACGGTAGCATTTTGTCCTCTAGCTCGATCACACAAGTTGTCTATCACTAACGAGCTATCAGTGCGGCTTGTTAGCACTTGCTATTTCTCCACTATCCCACGAGCTTTGTTCTTGTTACCTAATATAAGTTTTCCCGACCCCCGGATCCCCATAGCAAAACAGAACTGCGTCATCGGATTCACCACCCCCGCTACCAGTGCACCAGCTTCTAAATTCCTCGGTTTATAAGAGCCATTCCCCTATACCTTTGACTCGACTGTCTTGGATTCCTTGATGCCGTAACTTAGGATCTGTCGCGGATAGCCAAGTTAGGATACTAGGTCGGTCATCGGTAACTGTCAAGTTACTCGACACGCTAACAGCCGTATAGGTTGTGTTAAAGGAGTTGATATTATTACCGAAAGATTGGGACATTTTCTCTTTTGCGCTGGTTAGGATATTGTAGATGATCGGTGATGGAGTCAGTCGACTATTTGGAGTTTTGAGGGCTGAAGAAAAAAAGCGGGGTTTTCTGTGGGGCCTCCTTGATTTCTCAGAACTGTCCCAATAAGCCCAAACTTGTGCTTATCCCATGGACGGATGAGACACGCAGATTCACGGCCTTCCGTATACGGCAACTCTATGCTGTGGCTCAGCGCCTTTTCACCAATAA